>JASAND010030065.1:0-50660 GCA_030248195.1 Trissonchulus latispiculum | reverse complement strand
ATTGACCAGTGGTCGAACCCCTTCAAACAGCGCTTTTCGGCGTTTTGGTTGGGGGCATTTATACTAAATCGACTCCGTTCGTTTAATCGAGGGAAGTGACCAGTGGTCACTACGGTCTATGGGGCCTATTGACCAGTGGTCGAACCCCTTCAAACAGCGCTTTTCGGCGTTTTGGTTGGGGGCATTTATAGTAAATCGACTACGCTCGTTTCAATAGGCATATTGCCGAAATCGAGGGAAGTGACCACTGGTCACTACGGTCTATGGGGCCTATTGACCAGTGGTCGAACCCCTTCAAACAGCGCTTTTCGGCGTTTTGGTTGGGGACATTTATACTAAATCGACTCCGCTCGTTTCAATAAGCATATTGCCGAAATCGAGGGAAGTGACCAGTGGTCACTACGGTCTATGGGGCCTATTGACCAGTGGTCGAGCCCCTTGAAACAGCGTTTTTCGGCGTTTTGGTTGGGGGCATTTATAGTAAATCGACTGCGCTCGTTTCAATGGGCATCTTGCCGAAATCAAGGAAGTGACCAGTGGTCACTGTGGCCAATGGGCCTCAGTGACCACTGGTCAAACCCCCTAAAACAGCGTTTTTCGGCCCTCTGGCGCTACCCATACAGTAAATCCGTGTCGCTGAACACGATGGGCATACTGTCGAAGTCTGGCGAGGCGAAAAAGTTTTCTCCTTATTAGGGATGGGCGCGGAAAAAAGGACTGGAAAAAAGGTTTTTTCCGTTTTTTTCCATTTTTTTCCGATGGGGTGGAAAAAATGGAAAAATGTTCCTAGTGTTATTTTAACGATTTTTACAGCGAAATATAATGGTTTCTGAACTTTTCCTGCGATTTCGCACTATTTACAACTTTTTCCGTGGGTTATTGTAGGTGGGGTTATGCTAAATCTGACCAAATTGTATTGGGTTTTTCCGAAGTATCGGAAAAAAATGGAAAATATTCGAGACATGTTCTGAAACTTAATGTATGGAAATCAGAACATTAAGAAACTATCAAAAACACTGTTTGTGAAGTAATAAGATAATATCCATGAATTTGAACTAATTCCTGAGAACTAAGATTTTGCCATGGAATGTGTATTGTTGCGTAACTCAGGTAGACTTAACAGTTCCACGTCTACCAGTGAAGTAGCGCCAAAACTTTACTTTATATAACTATTCTTTACTTTACGGGTGTATTACCTACGAACCACGCCGTCTGCGCCAGTTGCGCACTATAGTTTATTCTACAGTATTGTCTGCTGAAAAATTAATCCTGTAATCAATACTGTAGGAATCTCCAAAAGACCATCCGCAGCCCCCTTTGGAAAAAAGTAGGAAAAAAGTAGGAAAAGTAGGAACCGCACGAGCACTGCCATTGTTCAAAGAGCACGATATGATTATTGAGTTAAGCATAGGCAAAACCATCAAAGAATTTTGTGCTACGAAAATACCTGATTTCAACACTCTATCTGTACGGCAGACAGTTTGCACCCAGCTCCTTCAGACTAACTTAGTACATAAGTAGTCTGGCTAATAAATCAGCTTCCATAAGCAGTTTTGTTATCGGCCAACGAACTCAGTAATTTTCACGCAACTCTTGAGGTCTTCTACAAAGGGGCAACCAATCAATCAAATCAATCAAATCAATCAAGTATATACTTTCTGACGAAAACCGGTTTCAGCCGGGGTCCGTTTGCATCCTCATCCGAATCGGAATAGTCCTCCTCCTCATCATCCTCCTCACTCTCCTCCTCCGCATCGCTTCCGCCCTCCTCTCCGCTTTCCTCTTCCTGAGCCAGAATCTCCTGAACAAAACAAACAAACAAAGTAATATCTAGTAAACAGAGTCTCGCTGTAAAAAACCTGCCACAAAGCAATGCATTGAAAAAGAGCGAAAGGGGGGGGGGAGGGAAGTTTCACAAAAGACAATTCCCAATTACCTGCGTTCCCACAAGAAGGGGGAGCAATCATGGACAGACGAAGCCATTATCACAATTTGAAACAAAAGACAGATCTCGTGCACTCACTAACTCTGAAACATCGTATTAAAACCAGTATTACAACAACTGAAACTGTAGGGTATAGTGCAGATAACTTTACAAAGGGAAAGTAGGTATTGTAAATTCTTACTTCCTCCTTGGCTTTAGCACTGAGTCTGGCTCGTATGAGGGCACGGCGTCTATCCATTTCCTACAATCATAAACATAAATGTTAAATCTAAGGATACATAGATAGATAGAATAAAGCAAAAGAAAATACAAAAGCATAATAAATATCACAACTTAAAGAGAACTTTCTACCTCGGAAAAATGCCGAAATGGTAAGGGAGGTGTCCTACTTCCCAACATGAGCTAAGCTGCAAAAAGTAAAAAACAGTGCGGATTATAAATTTAGTGATGCGGCACCTGATATCTGGATTATATCCGGATAATTTTCATATATTATAAAACCTGTACCGGAGTCTGCCCAACCGAACCTGTTCATTCAGATCTTCCTCTTCGCCGCTGGAATCGGCGGGGCCTACTGGACCGGCGCCACCAGATCGATGCTGAAGGAGGAGTCTTCGTGGAGGCTCCCCCTCAGAATCCACCTCTCCCTGAGGAGCCAAAAGAGCGCCACCTCGATGACGATGACTGAAATGATCGGCGGAGGATCTAAAAAGAAGTATCTACGAAAGAGCGCAATTGAAGAAAAAGCAAAAAACACTTATATATTTGACAATTTCCTAGCATATGTTTTCCCTTGCTAGCACAGGCGACCAGATAGCAACGTTTGCAAAAAAGAGCTGGGAGAGGAAAAATGAGCCAAACCCACGTTAGATCCTTGACAGTATGAAATGGACATTAATGTCCCCACCAGGGGCGCAGCCAGGGGGCATGCGGGGCATGCGGCCGCATGCCCCGTCAGGATTCAGAGGTGAAATATTATTTTCTATAAAGCAGAGGAAGAACAAAAGCAAAAATTTCGCGCCGCCGGCGCTAATTAAATTAAATTAAAACTGCATAAATTAATCAAAATTCATTAGTTTTTAAAACTTCCTAAATATTTTTGCTTTTTGAAGCAACTTCCTAACTTTTACCGTGAGATATAGCAAACTTTCATATTTTGGCGTCCAAAACTTGTCATTTTTGCACAAATGAGAATTAAATATATATTGCTTGTTCTACACAAGTAGCAAAAGTAAACAAAGGGTGTCGATTTGAAGTTCTGATGGAGGCAAATTATAACCGTCTTCCAATTGCAACCCTATTGCCTGCTATCACAAAAAATGTTGTTTTTGCAATAACACGAACAAATTTTTTCAGGAGAATTTACTACGCAACCAAAACGTTTGCCACTTAACCGACGTGTTCTACACAAACTACATACACCGCAGGGCATTTTTTACAGGGGGGGGGGGCGGGGAGGCCCCCCGAAATTGACCTTTCCCCCCCCCGAAAATGCCTTCCCCCCCGAAATCGCCCCCTCCCGGGATTTTTTGGAGGCCCAAATTTTTGCCAAAAATAGGCTAATTTTCAAAAATTTTCCGGCTTCGCCGGAGATTTTTTCGTAAAAATAGCTATTTTTAGCTTAAATCCAGGCATTTTTGAGAACTTTTGCGTTTCACCATGCAAAATACGCCAAAAAATACCATTTTTTGGCTCATTTTTGCAAAAAATTCTTTCCCCCCCCCCCCCGAGCCCGGGGGGGGGGGGCCCGGGAAGCTCCCCTCCGAAAAATCCCTAAAAAATACCCTGCACCGGGACCCTTTTGTAGTTGCCCAACTTGCTGCTTTCTAGTTAAAGTACGTAGTCGCCTGCCAAAGTTGGGAAAACTAGGCTAAATCTACGTTGCGCATACGCTTTAATTAATACCTCCATAACGAAGAGCGATTTCACACTAATTAAAAAAGGTCCCCAGTTATTTGATAGCGGTATCGAATAGTGTAACCGATGTCGCACGAAAAAATTTACTTCAGTCTGCGAAAAATCTGAAAAATTGCACTTCTTCAAAAATCCGTTAAAAACTTTTTAAAATCAAAGTAGTTTCATTGTATTTATTAAAAAAAGAAAATGTTTAGCTACATTCTGAGATATAAAAAATGGCTTCTTAAGTCCAAGTAATGAGTGTGTAATAACGGTTCAAAGTTGATGTCTCCGAAAGGAATCACCACCTTAGACACAACCCGCTCTTTCGAATGGAGCGGCCAAATTGTTCTGGCAAACTTGCAGCAAAAAACATTGGGGAGTCGAGAGGTATTCAACGCATTGGGTTTTCAATCGCGGTTTGGTCAAATCTCATCAACTGTAAGGGCTAGAGCGATATTTTATGGCTCACTTTGAAGCTCTCCGCAATGTCTCATGTAGTTATTGTTTTAGATTGGCGAATAGTAAATAATTCTAGTCTAAAAAACGAAGAGTTTCACGGTTTCTGGACACAATTATCATAGCTGGACACAAATAGAACGGCCTGGACACAGTCCATATTTTCAAAAACCCTGTTTTGGTTGCTTTTCCCGCCGCAGTCACGCCTTATACCTTTACTCTGCAAGTCCAGATTGCGAAATTTTACTAAACTGCAACTTCATCATTAAAGTATTTGAGTTCAGGCTGATCATCCAACCATTGACTGTTACACTAGTCTTTTTACAGTTTACAATATACGTATACGGCATTTTCACAATTTCAAAAAATCCGTTAACTTTCTTCAACTTACAATACAACATTACATTACAACTGTACAATTCGGCTCGGCCCATGCCTCCTGATTTGACCTGATTTTTATAAAAAATTGCGACAGAAAATGGATCTTTCGACCGCATCATTGCGCACTATATACTAGAGATGCACCGGGGACGCCACTAGCGGGGCCGGGGCCGGGACCTCATCGTGGCCCCGGCCGGGGCCACCTTGGCCCCGGTACCGGGGCCGGGGCCGGGGCCTAGAAATTGGGGGTCCAAATCGAAAATTTTCAAAAATTTTCTTGAAAATTTAGATTTTGCAAAAATGTTTGACATACAAACGTTACTATAGTTGTTTTCATTCATATCAGCGCGAAAACAAACTATTTGTAACACTTTTTGACTTTCGAAAATTCAAAATTTTGGTCAAAAAATGTCAAAAATTTACAAAATTTTGCTAATTTTTGGCCCCGGTAGGTACCGGGGCCTGACCACCGGGGCCGGGGCCGGGGCCTGACTACCGGGGCCGGGGCCAGGCCCCGGTGCATCCCTACCATATACGCACATTGTTTGTATATAATTGCTTAAGATTATTCCATAAAGATGTGAATTGTACTGGCAATAAACTAAACTGAAAAACCGCAGCAAGCTCGAGACCATTAAAAGTAGGGTTGGTGAGCGTTGCAGGATCGAACAATTTGAAAAAATTAATGCAGACATGAACTGCAGGCACAAAACATTTTTAGTTTAATACAGTAAAAACTGCAATTTTTAGCCCACTTTGCAGTACGTTTGCTGTCGCCTAAACGTGACGAAAGTTTACGAGGTCATAGTTTCAAACTTTTCTCAATTTTTAGCTAATGTATAGACCTACAAGCGCATTTCAGCTTTTAAGATGAATATTTAGGTATATTTTGTACCTTGGTCTTGCTTGGCCTCCCTCTATTTTTGGTACATCCTCCATTCCTCCCTCCCCCCTTGTTGGGGAGGCGAAGCTTCCCACTTTCAAAATCCTAAACAAATATACTAAAAGCTCAATTTTTTATTATCTCCCCAAAAAATCCAGAGGGGTCGAAAGAAAAGGGGAAGTTCCACCCCCCCCCCCCCCGGATACGCCCATGTCCGCATGCCCCGTCACAAAGTCTTGGCTGCGCCACTGGTCCCCACCCCTATATAAAATATTCTGAAAATCATAAAAATGACACAGGAGCAGGTTCACATCCACCTCTCTAAGATAGTAAACATCATATACAGGGATACATACCACGCATCCTATTTTGTCTTGGTGTCGATTAGGAGCCATGGTAGTATTATAAGAACAAATGAAAGCTTCATTTGTTCATACTCCAAAATTGCTTATAAGCAGGTGCACATTCACGGCAAAATAACAAATCAACATCAAACAACCTATGTTAGTAAGTGCATGCGACCTCTGCCAGACCAGAGTTCACGATACAGGCGGCTCATCAGTGGAGCTGTATTGAACTTGGTTTTTTAGTAAATTTAAGAAAAATATATAAATAAGCAAGAAAAGGTTTCGCCGCTGGTCGCCTGTCTCTAAGAGTATCATTAAAAATGATAAATATCAGTAGTTCGTCATCTTCAAAGGGTTGGACCGTAATAAAACTAAGTCTCAATGTAAGGGGGGTCCTGCCTGGGTGAGTGATCTACAAAACAACAAAATCAACAACAAAACCAGACTGAAATTCAGTGAATCGAGGATCTCTTGCCGTCTTCACTTTTCTTCAACTCTTTCAATCCTGATTTAGAAACCTATCACAAAGCAAGAGATAAGCCAAAAGAAATCGTCAGAAAAAACTAACTCCACCTCTGTACCACCTACCGTTGTTGCCCTGGTCGTCCCTCATCACCGCTAGAGGAGGCATAACCCGAGTGATCCTGTCGTTGTTCGCGTCGCTTCAGCCGGCGCAAACGTCGATCACGTGCCTGATCCCGCGCGTCAGAGTCAGAGTCGGAGTCTCGCTGTTCGCGATGACGCCTCCGAGGGGCAGTCTCCTGACCGTCCCCTGAGGAGTAGCCCTCGCTGTAGCGTCGGTGACCCCCACGGCGACCCAAATCCGGACCGCCACCTGACCCGGTGGTCCCTCCACCACCGGACGTGGCCGGAAACGGAAAGTCTGGTTCCGATTCGGACTCTGAACTGCTGTCATCGGACGGAGCAAAATCCGGTCTGAAACAAATCGGAAAAAATCTGAGCTTTTTCTGAAAAGCCAAATGCGCATAATATATACTGGCTAGCACATGACGTAGGTGCACATCAATTTAATACAAAACATTACTGCTGCTTTTATATAGTTTTTGTACTGCTGTTTTTCAGCCATGTTCTTTGACTACTTGATCCGATCAAATTCAAACCAAATTTTAATTGAAAAAATAGTCAATTACGTACATACTTGCAACATTCAGCTACATAACTACTCCAGCCATTTCTTTAGATAAAATTTAGACCAAAAACTTACCGTTTTCCAGCAATATATCGGGTCACTTTCACCTTTTGCATGGACAGCTGCCCTTAAATTAAGAAAGTATATTTGAAAAATAATTTACTTTCAGCACAAGCTTCCAACGACTACACATATATCCAGGTACCATTTTGAATACCGTTTAGATCTGGTGTAGCAAAAACCTTGATAAAAACTACCAACACAACATTAAAACTAAAACATCAGTTCAAAAACACACCTTTCTCATTTTTAACAGGAACAGCGCCCGCAGTAGACCACACAGGCGCCTTTGAAGAGGATGCTGCCATTATCCACTTGTTATACTTCTACTGGAAGAGATTTCCAAGGATGGACCAGAAATTAATTTTCATAAAGGCCGCTCACTCAGTCTCACTCTCTCAATCACAGTCCAAAGTCAAACTGATCCAATGATTTTGCAGGTGAACGCTGGAAAGCACAACGCGATCGAGGAAATGTTGTATAAAACAAAACAACATAGGTATACGTATCAGAGCCGGGTTCCGAAGAAACCAGTACGTATTCCGAAAACGACCTGGAAATCTTTTGCACGAAAATTGGCGCATTTCCTGACCATTTCCTTACAGGATGGGGCGGGCGCGGATTCGGGCCTTATCCCCGAACGCAAAAGTCCTCGGAAAACAGGGTTGTGAAACTACATAATAAATTCCACATTTTTTCAGCACGATATTTATTTAGATCTTTTTACAATGTTAAAAATTTAAAAGATGGAATCGAAAACGATTTGAAAAAGTAAAGCGTACGCTACTGGGCTTTAAAAAACTTTTTTAACCTCCGAATTTCGGGAGCATACTTCCTTTCCCTCGACCATCCTCACTGGCTACGAGCCTGGTAATCATTACAAGCCGTATATATTCAAAATTTAGCATCTGAAAAACCAGAACGCTGACATATAGATATTCTGACTGGGCGGGGGGGGGGGAGGTGGACACCCCCATCAATTTGTCTTCATGTCATTTTTCATTCTATCATCAAAATATTTTCCGGCGTCACCGGCTTATTAAGTGTTCAATTTAGTTTTAAAACGCCCACGTTGAGCTTCTTAACAACGTTAACCCCACAAACATTTTCATACAAGTTTCACAAGCTTTCACAAAAACTTCTCCCCGCTATACTCTTTCTACTACCAGTCGTTGTGTACTTTCTACTACCAGTCGTTGTGTACTTTCTACTACCAGTCGTTGTGTATTAGAACAGCAGCAGCGCAGCACATAAAAACTAAGCGAGTGGGAAAAGGCAAAGGTAACTCCCGTAGAATTTTCCTTCCTACCAATGTCAGGGTCTTTGGGCTGGCTAGAGTCACGGCGAATCAAGATAGGCTCAGTACCTTGCTCAAGGTATTCCAGACAGTTTTGCGACCAGTGGGACTCAAACCACCGACTATCGGACCAGTATCTGACGTCCTACACCACTCGACTTCTCGGCCCTAAGCGAGTGAGTATACCAAATAGCTAATGGATCGTGATTTATTAGCTTAGGAATCACTACGCACTCTATTGCAATAGGCAAGTCGATAGTTAGGCTGTGTCCATACTCAGTGAACTCAGTGAATAGAAACCACAAGGCATATCACATTCTTGTCTATTGTGTATACTTTTGGTCTTGATACTACAGAGGACAAACAAAAAGCAAAAGTTTACTTTTTACGGCTGTTGGTAACGGGTGAGGCGTGCCACCTCAGTCACGACATACAGTAACCAAATACATAGTATGTTAATAGGACAAAATGTACCAATTTTACTGGGCAACTTTCTGTACAAAACGAAGTGATCGTAGGGTATCAAAACAGAGAATCAAACTCTGCTTTCTTACAACAAATCTAAGGGCTAAATTAACACAAATCGTGCCGTGTTGGCGGAATGCTGGTGATTTCCCAAAGCGCCATGCCATTTCAAATGAGACATCTTCAGACTGCAAAAACAAATGCAACAAATGCTTTGGTGCCAGCGGGAAAGATGACAAAACGCGACAAAAATTTTATTTTAAAAGATTGTACATGATGGAACTCTAACAACAAATACAACACAAGGAAAGAATACACATAAACGCATACCACAGGACAAAAAACAATGGAATAGAAACTACCTCCATCTTCATCTGCAAATCTAAATTTTCAGCAGTCGGGAAAAGACCCCCGCCTACTAATGAGGAAGCGGGGGCATAGCTTAGCAGCACAAAATTACGGTAAAAAATAACAAAAGCCTGTTTGTTTTTAATTGTATGTTGTTGTTTGTAAATAAACTGAACAGTGCTGTGCTGAGATGTTGATCCGTTGTCGAAAACATGGGAGCAGTATTAACATTAAAATGCCTTTAGATTTTGAAGATTCCTGGACTCTGGACGGAGACGAGTGGAGGACGGAGTCAACTGAACTGAGGAGAGAATCAGACGGATCCATGATGTCGTGACGGGGGGGCCCACCAAGGTGTGCTTTTCTTGAGATGGGGTTTGAGAGCAGACCCCACACACAAAAGTGAAGGAAGTGTCTTGATTTTGCAATAAAATCGTTAAGCAAATCTGTATTCTAATCATGAATGACCAAGAATATTTAATATAAGTTTTTAATATAAAATTTCCAGGCAAAAATAAAAAATGTCTGCACACAAAAGTTTCCATGCGGTTCAAGCCTTTTCTTCATGAAAACAATACGTATGCTAGAACGAAGTAGCATATACGAGACAAATCAACAACATCTGTTTTTGCTGTTGTTTGCGCTACCTTTATATATATATATTATGCGAAGGAGGGCGGCAGGCGTCCGATATTGTCCCCATTTCCCAAGCTAGCTAAAAACGTCCAAAAAACAAAAAATGAGGTGTCTAATCATCATCTTTCTCCACAGTCACATCCTCGGATTCGAAGCAAACTTCCTGTCCCGTTGCAAACGCTTTGGATCGCTGTCTCAACAGGCTCGACAAATCCTTCATAAAGGCTGGACTGGGACCAGAGGACTCAGTCTCCGGGACAGTTAAAGCTTCATTTAGATCTGGTTCCGTGTAAGAATCTGAAACCGAAACAAATTCCACCATTTGATTCGGTTTCTGCTGCTGACTAGGCTGGGCTGAAGTGACGGCAGTGGTCACGTGATCTCTGGCAGGGGCTGCGCAGATTTCCAGTTGCGCAGGAGAGGACCGTAGATCGTCAATCATTTCCAGCGGGACGCCGCGTTGACTGGCCAGGGCCCGGCGTTCTCGCAGGTGCATTTCAGTGGCCCGGGAGGCAAGGATGGTTTTCAGTTCCTGAAGTAGATGACGAGCTTTGGTCCGCTGAATGCGGGACTCTGAGGACTCCGCCTCGTCGAGATCGCCTCCAAAGGAGTCACTCTGAAGATCATCTGATGCACTCGGCTCCATGTTACAAAGATCCGCCTGAAAACAGGAGCAACAAAACAGTACAGTATTATACGTAAGTAATGCTAAAAGCAATATGCCACTGGGTTATTTTTAAGGAATTTCCATTTGGAGGTGGCTTCACGGCCACCTCCACCAATGCGGGACTCATCCAAAATGGAGGGGTAATTTATGAAACTTTTTCGAATTTTTTGTGTAAAAATTGCCAAAAACGCTAAAAATTTACTAAACTGACCGCAAATTTTTTGAACATTTATATATAGTATATATAATTTGGCAATTTTAGGGGTTATGAGAGGAGGACGGAATTCGGTATTTATGGGTGGCATGTCATGAGAGGCTCTTGCATTGGGGGCAGTAAAGATACAAGCCAGCCCCCCGTCCAAACAATAAAATGCGGTAAGAAAATCTTTTATTGCCTGCGTTCAAATTTAAAAGAATTTTAGCATACAAACATATTATAAATCAGCCACCAATACTAAGTCCAGCCTGTCGCGTCGCTAGCTCCTAAGTCCTAACTATCCCTATATATCGTTTGCTACTAACCAAACCAAACCATACATACATTCTATACGCATATACCTCATAAAATAAATCAGCAGATTCCGGCTGAAAACTGTCATCAACCGTAACCATTGACTGCTTAGCCTGACTAGTACCATTATGCAATTCCGCCGGGAAAGGCAAACCAGCCGGGGACGAAGACCCAGCAACGGTACCAGAATGGGACTGTAGTAGAGCCAGCCTGCACTCTTCCACGCAGTCGAGACTGGCCCGAAGATGCTGCTCAATCCGACTCAATCGATCTGACAGATTCTGATTCTGATCACTCAATTTGATCGATCCAGAATCACCAGAAACAGAATCAAGAGGATTAATTAAAACAGTCTGGGACTCAACAGGAGGTCCTACTACAGCGAGTGGGGGAGGTGAGTCAACGAGATCTTGAACCAGATCCAAATGAACCGATAGGCTGTGCCAGGGTGCGCTGACCTCCTGCGCGGACTGGTCATGACGACGACCGCTGGTCATCTGCGTGTCAGCTGCACTTGAGCACGACGATCTACGACGCCGACGCTGAGAGCTAATCACCGCCACCAGCCTCTGAAGCTCTTTATAGCAGGGCGCCACCGTTTCCACATAGTCCAGTAGAGTCTGGCGGAATGTATGACTCAAATTTGAGTCATATAAACCATTCAAGCTACTCTGACTGGCAGCAGTTGAAGAAACAATACTGGCGGGAACGGTATAAAGGGTTGGCAGTAGCGTCAGACACAGACATCGCAACAGTTCAGACTGCAACAGGCTGTGCAGTAGACTGAGGGCTTTTAGGGCCGACAGCGAAATGGGGCCAGGGGCGTCTACGACTTCCTCCTCTTCTGTCAAAAGGCCATCAAACTGAGAAATCGGAATCTGGGCCAGGTAGAAACTGCCGCCCCCAGAAGGATCCCTCTCATCCCCCAGGTCGCCCGCAGGCGGGAAGGGGGCCCCGCCCAGACTGAAGGACTGAAAGATGCTGGCAAGAGGGCCGTCCAGCAGAGATCGAATTCGCTGACGACAATCCAGAGCCATTCGACGTCCCAGGCTGAGAAAGGTTCGACGAACTCGACTGTCAATGATTGGCACAACAGAGGCTGGATGGCATTGACTGCTGTTGGTGTAACCTAAAGGAAAACAAAAAATGTGGAAAAATGGGACAAAATCTGAAAAAACAGAAAATGCGAAATCTCCCTCCCCGTACAGCTCTCTTCTAAAGCTACTTAAAGATAGACTTTAGCATAGCAGGAGGTTGAACAACAGCAGGCCTTAACGTTCATTTCAGTAAAACGTTAGTTTATCCACTATTCAAGACTGGCGCCGTTTTGAGGTGAGGTGGGGTCCGAAAAAATCGAATTTGGAGAGGGGGGGAAATTTTTTGGTCAAAAATTTAGAAAAAGTTCGCAAATTTGCTAAAAAAGCGTTATTTCCAACTAAAAATCAGCAATATTTCTTCAGTTTTGCTCATTTGTTCGAAAAATCTTGGATTTTTCCAAAAAATTTCGAATTCTTAGTACGCATTTTTTTAATATTTTGAGGCAAAATTTTAAAAACTTTGAGGGTGGGGTCTGCGATTTGGCCATTTGGGGGTGGGGTCTGCCTCCAAAATTTCGAGGGTGGGATCGGCACTTTTCCATTTGGGGGGAGGGGTTCCTCCCCCCCCACCCCGCCCCCCCAGGTACACCTACATGCAGGGCCAAGTGGGCCAACCTATGCTCCAGCTCCAGGGTGCGCCGTTAATGAGAAAAATTGTCCCAACTGGCGGGGAAACGGAAAACCCAATGCGGGAAACATTCATATGCGGGGGAAAATCCACCCCGAAAAACTTTTTTTAGTTGCCAGGAGCGTTTCTCAGATGTGGCTGGCGAAAAAAGTGGGGGTTGGGGCATCGTTGGGGTTTGAAAAAAGTAGGGAGGGGGGGTCTGGCAAAAATGGGGGAGGGGGTAGAAAAAAGTCAATTTGGGGGGAGTGGTAAGAAAAATTTTCGAGGGGGCGGCGAAAAATCGATTCTTCGTTAAACAACAAACATTTTTCAATTTTCAGCTATTTTTAGCAATTTTTAAGGTAACTAAGCGAATTTTAGCAATTTTTCGCTAATTTCCTGAAAATTTTCGAATTTTTGGCTACAAATTTGCAAATATTCAGGTAGGGGTTGAAAATTTTTAGACGGGGTCGGCAGAAGGCTGATTTGGGGGAGGGGTTCTGGCATTTTTTTGTGGGGGTGGGTGTGGGGGCCCCCACTTTTCGAAAGCCCCCCACTTATTTGGGGGTCGCCCAAAAGTGTCGAAAAATTAGGGTTTTGAGGTAAAATTTTCAAAATTTTTCTCAATTTTTAGCGACTTATAAGTTAATTTTAAGCTTAAAAACAGAGATTTTTGTGTGTTTTTACCTGAAAAATGCTAACTTTCGCTAAGAATTTGGTATTTTATACCTTGGACTCGCCCCCCCCCACTTTTCGGAAGCCCCCCACTTTCAAAACCCTAACAAAATGCCAGGGGTAGAAACAATTTTTTAGGGGGGAGGGTCGGCGACCACTCCATTTGGGGGGAGGGGTCCCCCCACCCACCCCCAACACCATAGTTTCCCTGGAACTTTGGGTCTGGGGGGGGGGTAAATCTTGGGTGGTTGGTGGTCGACATAGTTTCCCTGGAACTTTGGGTCTGGGGGGGGGGTAAATCTTGGCCGACCTCCGAAATGTGATGGGGGGTGCCCCCCCAACCCCCCCCCAGAATTCGGACCTCAGAAATTTCGAAAAATGGCCAAAAAATGCAAAATTTTCTGTAATTTAGCCCTTTTTTCATCAAAATAAGGCTTGTTCTTAACGTTTTAGGCGCTTTTGCACCGTTTTAAAGCGATTTTAGGTCAAAATGTTAGAAAATTTTTTCAAAAAATGACCATTTTCGACCAACTTTAGCTAACTTTTTGGGTCCAAAAATCGTTGGGGGGGGTTCGGGGGGGGGGTAGCCAAAAGTTGGGGGAGGGTAAGTCATAAAATCTGGGGGGGGGGAAATTTGGACAAACATTTTGGGGGGGTACCCCCCCCCACCCCCCCCCCCAAAGGAAACTATGGTGGTCGACCCAAGAAATGTGATGGGGTACCCCCCAACCCCCCCCAGAATTCGGACCTCAGAAATTTCGAAAAATGGCCTAAAAACGCAAAATTTTCTGTATTTTAACGCTTTTTTCGTCAAAACAAGGCTTGTTTTTATCGTTTTTAGCGTTTTTGCACCGTTTGAAAGCGATTTTAAGTCGAAATTTTAGAAAAAAATTTCAAAAAATGACCATTTTTCGGCCAAATTTAGCTAACTTTTTGGGCCCGAAAATCGCTGGGGGGAGGTTCGGGGGGGGGTAGCCGAAGGTTGGGGGAGGGCAAGTCAAAAATTCTGGGGGGGTAAAATTGGTCAAAAATTTTGGGGGGATACCCCCCCAACCCCCCCCTCCCCAAAGGAAACTATGCCCAACACACCTATGTCGGTGACCAGCGACCACATACAGGACCGAGCGTTAAAGGAGTTCTGCCATGCGGTCTGAATCGTTGAAATACGTCGAAGTGGCTGGCGAAAGAAGTTGGATAGGGAAGAAAATTCGAAAAGGCAAAAAATCAGTTTTCCGCTTAAAACTGAACAATTTTTTCTATTATCAGCTATTTTTAGCAATTTTTAAGGTAATTAAGCAAATAGCTATTTTTCGCTAATTGTTTGCAAATTTTCTAATTTTCGGCTAAAAATTTGCAAAATTTCAGGTAGGGGGTTGAAAATTTTTACGGGGGGGGGGGTCGGTCGAAGGTCGATCTGGATAGAGGTCGGGTTGGCGACCCCTCCATTTTAGGGGGCCTCCATCCCCCGTCGAAATTTAGACTCCTTTTCTGCGCTGTCATGGTACTGCTCAGCTTGCCTGTACAAACTAATATGTACAGGGGGTGACTCTCCCAGTTGAGCTTTCACCGCCTAGCAGGCGGGAAGTAACTACACCTACCTAACCCACCTACCTCCAGGAAACTGTATATATATATATATATATATATATATATATATATATATATATATATATATATATATATATATATATATATATAAGGCAATATTCTGTGGGGGGGCAGGGGCCTTTCCCCAACATTCGTTCTCCTCCCCCGCCCCAAAGAGCCTCCTGTAATGATACAAAAACTTAAGTTTTACTGTGATTTGCACAATATCTAGCGAAGATAATAAAAATTATAAGAAAGGAACACTTTTGAACTGATTACGATCTTTAGGATCACAATATACCTATGCTACCTATGTATATATATAGTTATTGCTTGGCTTGAGCTGTTGATCTTACCGTTTCGCATGTATGAAATGTATCAGTTGTCTGTACCTGAATATTAAACCTACCTCTTACCAGTTCAGTACCCCCCCTCCAAGAAAATATGCCTAGAATAAGCCCAGTGTATTGCATGTATACTATGCCATATATATATATATACATATATGATGGTGCTTTTTGATGTAGCAAATAATCGATATGGAATCTGAAGAGA
Organism: Trissonchulus latispiculum; assembly: GCA_030248195.1. Taxonomy (NCBI): domain Eukaryota; kingdom Metazoa; phylum Nematoda; class Enoplea; order Enoplida; family Ironidae; genus Trissonchulus; species Trissonchulus latispiculum. Next base: position 35,094 of record JASAND010030065.1, on the reverse strand, counting down.
GTAATGATGTTATCCTTGTCAACTCTCCATTATATGATTATGTAAAGGCATTGGATTCGGCAGAGGCCAGCAATTTTGATATTTTGAATCAGATGCTTGACGATGATGCCACGAAAGTTGCTGACTCAACTCCTGTGCAACAGGGGGGCCATGATAGTCCTTCGCAGAAACTATCTCTCTTTCCGCTTAGCAAATTAATCTCATGGAAGGTTAGTGTTCTGAACGTTTGGCTAGCATTAGCTGCTGGGGGAAATCTGGTCCTGAGGACCCCATCTTTTCTAAAATCGTTTAGTACACAATTTGGAACTATATATAATCTCCCTATCGTTTCACATCATACGTAGGTGTGGCTGGGCAAAAAATGGAGATATCGGGTGGAAAGTAGGTCAGTACTTGTATCCGGAAACCCCCAACTATTTCTGTAATTACAAACCATTTTTGCGGTATTTTGCTAGTTTAGTTGCCTTTATTTGTGAGCGAAATTTTACGATTTCTGGGAAAATGTTTGAAATATGTAATTGGCGGGCAAATATATATCGACGAAGGAGTTCCAATTTGTGTAACGGACTTTTTTATGGGTCCCCACACGCCGCCTGGGGTTTCACCCTCCGTCACTTGGGATGCAAACTAGCCGTATGGAGTTCTCTGTTGCTAAATTACATTATTTATCTAGCGTGATGACGTGTGCGTTGTTGAAAACAGCACGTGCAATGGGCTTATAAGCGTATTGATATTGTTTGCTAAAAATTAAGCTTGGATGCGTATATTGTACGTACATGTTTTCGCTTAAAATTATGCTTGGATATTTTTTGTTCTATCTACAGACTGTTGCTACGCGAAAGTGGTGCTGGCCAAAAAAATGTACGCGTGTTTATAAGGGTTATATATCTATTGTTTCAGTCATTTGGCCTCTGCAACTGGGACAGTCTGGACGACTACTATGGCTATCGAGTTCAGCAGATCCTCCTGAAATCTGGCCTTTTGGTCGAGGAGGATTCTGCCCTGATTGACAGCCTGGCTCAGTTGACGCTGCCCGAAATTCGCAACTCTGGTCGTCTCTATCCCCACGGAATTCGCCTGGGCGCTTTGTTGGCTGGCTGGATATCCATCCTGGGCTGCTGGATTTGGACGGGCCTCTCGGCGGACAGCGATACTGTAGCTTCCACCTCCTCTTCTTGCGACCCGTCTTTTTCTGGCAGTCCGGGGGAATCCGGCGCAAACTGGCCATTTTCCTCTCTTCTCGGACTCACTGGCAATTGGACCAGTCTGGTCAGTGGATTTCAGACTGGATTTCTGGTCACCCTATCTGCCTTTGTTCTGATTCATTTGGGTCATTTTCTGACCTACTCCTGGCGCCAGACGAAGCATCGTCGAAATATGGGCTGTTGGCGACGAACTTTAAAACTCCTGACCAATGTCCAAACAGAAATGAAGATCGGACTGACCAGCCTAAGAGATCGCGAAATCCTCTTTCGTGGTTATACTCAGCTGTCCAAGCATACGCTTGTCATGTCTGCGGCGACGCTGGACAGAGATGGTACGTACATTATGTTTGTTATACACAGTATTACAATGTACAATATGTCACAGATATGTCATATCACACTGGTTTTTTTGAGGACCTAAGACATTTTGGAGGGGGTGTAAAGCCCTTTGACGTTGAAGAATTAAGTTCAACTTGGGTATAAATTCCTCCCCAATGGCGAAGGACAAAATTTCTCCTGAGCAGGGGGAGTCCAGGGGTCCGGACCCCCTTTTCGACATTTTTTGAATTTTTAGCTATTTTTAGTGCAAACTTGGCCATTTTTGTGGCAAAATTGTGGCTAGGATCCCCCCTGTTGGGTCGGACCCCCTTTTCAAAATCTTGGATACGCCCCTGCCCCTGAATGCACCTCTGGATATGCCTACTTTAGGTATGCAGAGAAAAGAATTTTGTAAGATTTTCTGTGAAGCTGTTGGTTTGCATCTGTTACTGACACTGTAAGTCCCCGTGGGCCCTATTAGTGACATCTAAGACTTAATTTATGGGGAGGAAGCGTCGCTGTCTTGCTTAGCGATTCTATAAAACTGGAGCCGTGTCTGTCCGAATTCCTAACTCATGACTGGTCTAAGCTGTTATCAAATTCCTGCCCGTCCTGAATACAGTATAGCTCAAAACAAAGTTATTTTTTGCGAATTTCGCAAACTTTACGAACTTCGCGAAGCAAGCGACATTTCGCTAAATTTAGAGAACTTCGCGAAAAAGTAAGCGAACTTCGCGAAATCGTTAGCTAGCTAATTTGAGGGGTTTTCTCCATATCTACCAAAAATTAGTAAAAAATTTTAAAATCTAATTTGGACTCAAGATTTGATGCCTTCGCGAAGTTCGCTTAAGTTTAGCGAAGTTTGCATAATTTCGCGAAATTCGCCAAGATTTTAGGGAAATTCGCGAAAATTTTAGCGAATTTCGCGAAGATTTTAGAGAACTGTAAACGAATTTCGCTAAAATCTTCGCGAACTTCGCATTAAGTCGGCGAAACTCTACGCGAAATTCGCTAAAATCTTGGAGAATTTCGTGAAATTAAGCGAACTTCGCTAAACTTTAGCGAACTTCGCGAAGGCACCAAATCTTGAGTCCAAATTAGATTTTAAACTTTTTTCTAATTTTTGGTAGATATGGAGAAACCCCTCAAATGAGCTAGCTAACGATTTCGCGAAGTTCGCTAACTTTTTCGCGAAGTTCTCTAGATTTAGCGAAATGTCGCTTGCTTCGCGAAGTTCGTGGAGTTTGCGAACTTCGCAAAAAATTAACTTTGTTTTGAGCTATAGGTACTGTAGTCGATAACTCTTAACGTTTCACGGAAATGAACGTTAAGGCCTGCTGTTTTTCAACCTCCTGCTATACTAAAATCCATCTTTGGCGGCGCAGCTTGGCCTTAGTGGTCGTCAGCTGGTGCAGTCAGTTGTTTGTACTGCCGCTACTACTGGGTTAGCTTTGCGAAGGTGACCTCTGCTTCTCGTAATGTCACTCCTTCGGGTCCCAGTACTGAGAATTGTACCATTTCCCCTCCGGGTCCCGCCCGCAAAATCCTGGCATCTTTCTGCTGCGAGTCGCTGTTCCAGGAGTCATTAATGGTCGGCACCCGAATCCATTATGGTTAAAAATGGGGGAGGGACTCTGTGGTCCCGTCTGGGTGAAATTACCCCTTCTGTCCCTTGTCTCAGGGTATCACCGGGCCTTATAAGGACAGTTTTCCCAGTGGTTCCAGTATGGTTAAAATGGGGGAGGGACTCTGTGGTCCGTCTGGGTGAAATTACCCCTTCTGTCCCTTTGGTTCAGGGTATTACCGGGCCTTATATGGACAGTTTTCCCAGTGGTTGAACGGTGATACTGTCTGCGTTGCCTTGTATCTCCTTTTGTATATATATGCCCGGATCCCGGGGTATGGCAGCGCTGCTGCTCATGCAATTTACCCTGACATCTTTTACTACAAGAGAACTGTCCAAGGAAGTCATCAGTGGTTGGAACTTGTATTGGATTTTGGTAAAAATGGGGGAGGGTCTCTGTGGACCCTTCTGGGTGCAATTACCCCTTCTGTCCTTTGGTTCAGGGTATTACCGGGCCTTATATGGACAGTTTTCTCAGTGGGTGAATGGCTCGCTGTTTGCCCTGAATCTTCTTGTGTCCTTGGGGTAACTGCCGTGTAGCTGCAAACTGCTGCCATTGCTGGTTACGTCTGGTTGAAGACAGCGGGATTCTCCGGTATCTGTGGATTTATGACATTATATACAACGGAGCCGGACGAACGCACAGCCACCAATTTTTACTGATCAGCCATGGCTGTCTTCATCTTAAAGTATCTTAAAGTAAGTAACTTGAGAAGAGAGCTTTATAGGGAGGGAGATTTTATATTTTTTCAGATTTTACCCTATTTTTCCTAACTTTTGTGTTCCTTTAGGTTACGCCAGCAGCAGTCAGTGTCCTCCTGCCTCTGTCGTGCCAATCATTGACAGTCGAGTTCGTCGAGCCTTTCTCAGCCTGGGACGTCGTATGGCCCTGGATTGTCGTCAGCGAATTCGATCTCTGCTGGACGGCCCTCTTGCCAGCATCTTTCAATCGTTCAGTCTGGGCGCGGCCCTCTTCTCACCTGCGGACGACCTGGGGGATGAGAGGGATCCTTCTGGTGGCGGCAGTTTCTACCTGGCCCAGATCCCGATTTCTCAGTTTGATGGCCTTTTAACAGAGGACAAGGAGGTTATGGACGCCCCTGGCCCCATTTCGCTGTCGGCCCTAAAAGCCCTCAGTCTACTGCACAGCCTGTTGCAATCTGAACTGTTGCGATGTCTGTGTCTGACGCTACTGCCAACCCTTTATACTGTTCCCGCCAGTAATGTTTCTTCAACTGCTGCCAGTCAGAGTAGCTTGAATGGTTTATATGACTCAAATTTGAGCCATACATTCCGCCAGACTCTACTAGACTATGTGGAAACGGTGGCGCCCTGCTATAAAGAGCTTCAGAGGCTGGTGGCGGTGATTAGCTCTCAGCGTCGGCGTCGTAGATCGTCGTGCTCAAGTGCAGCTGACACGCAGGTGACCAGCGGTCATCGTGGTGACCAGTCCGCGCAGGAGGTCAGCGCACCCTGGCACAGCCTATCGGTTCATTTGGATCTGGTTCGAGATCTGGTTGACTCGCCTCCCCCACTCCATGTAGCAGGACCTCCTGTTGAGTCTCAGACTGTTTTAATTAATCCTCCTGATTCTGTTTCCGGTGATTCTGGATCGATCAGATCGATTGATCAGAATCAGAATCTGTCAGATCGATTGAGTCGGATTGAGCAGCATCTTCGGGCCAGTCTCGATTGTGTGGAAGAGTGCAGGCTGGCTCTACTACAGTCGCAGTCCGGTGCTGCTGCGTCCTCCTGTCCGGTTGATTTGAATGTCCCGGCGGAATTACCTAATAGTGCTAGTCAGGCTAAGCATCCAATGGTTACGGTTGATGACAGTTTTCAGCCGGAATCTGCTGATTTATTTTATGAGGTATATCCGTAGAATGTATGGTTTGGTTAGAAGCAAACTATATATAGGGATAGTTGGATGGGCTAGGCTTAGTATTGGTGGCTGATTTATAATATGTGTGTATGCTAAAATTCTTCTAAATTTGAACGTAGGGAATAAAAGATTTTCTTACCTCATTTTATTGTTTGGACGGGGGGCTGGCTTATCTTTACTACCCTCAATGCAACAGCCCCTTATGAAATTACACCCATAAATACCGTCTTCCGTTCTCCTCTCATAACCCCTAAAATTGCCAAAATAATACCATTTTTTACTATAAATTTTCAAAAACTTTTCGGTCAGTTTAGTAAATTTTTAGCGTTTTTGGCAATTTTTACACAAAAAATGCGTGATAATTCAAAAAGTTTCATAAATTACCCCTCCTTTTTGGATGAGTCCCCCCCATCGGTGGGGGTGGCCGTGAAGCCCCATCCAAATGGAAATTCCTTTAAATTAAGCCAGTGGCATATTGCTTTTAGCATTACGTACGTATAATACTGTACTGTTTTGTTGCTCCTTCTGTTTCCAGGCGGATCTCTGTAACATGGAGCCGAGTGCATCAGATGGTCTTCAGAGTGACTCCTTTGGAGGCGATCTCGACGAGGCGGAGTCCTCAGAGTCCCGCATTCAGCGGACCAAAGCTCGTCATCTACTTCAGGAACTGAAAACCATCCTTGCCTCCCGGGCCACTGAAATGCACCTGCGGGAACGCCGGGCCCTGGCCAGTCAACGCGGCGTCCCGCTGGAAATGATTGACGATCTACGGTCCTCTCCTGCACAACTGGAAATCTGCGCAGCCCCTGCCAGAGATCACGTGACCACTGCCGTCACTTCAGCCCAGCCTAGTCAGCAGCAGAAACCGAATCAAATGGTGGAATTTGTTTCGGTTTCAGATTCTGACACGGAACCAGATCTAAATGAAGCTTTAACTGTCCCGGAGACTGAGTCCTCTGGTCCCAGTCCAGCCTTTATGAAGGATTTGTCCAGCCTGTTGAGACAGCGATCCAAAGCGTTTGCAACGGGACAGGAAGTTTGCTTCGAATCCGAGGATGTGACTGTGGAGAAAGATGATGATTAGACACCTCATTTTTTGTTTTTTGGACGTTTTTAGCTAGCTTGGGAAATGGGGACAATATCGGACGCCTCCCGCTCTCCTTCGCATAATATATAAAGGTAGCGCAAACAACAGCAAAAACAGAAATGTTGTTCATTTGTCTCGTATATGCTACTTCGTTCTAGCATACGTATATACGTATTGTTTTCATGATGAAAAGGCTTGAACCGCATGGAAACTTTTGTGTGCAGACATTTTTTATTTTTGCCTGGAAATTTTATATTAAAAACTTATATTAAATATTCTTGGTCCTTCATGATTAGAATACAGATTTGCTCAACGATTTTATTGCAAAATCAAGACGCTTCCTTCACTTTTGTGTGTGGGGTCTGCTCTCAAACCCCATCTCAAGAAAAGCACACCTTGGTGGGGCCCCCCGTCACGACATCATGGATCCGTCTGATTCTCTCCTCAGTTCAGTCCGTCCTCCGTCCTCCACTCGTCTCCGTCCAGAGTCCAGGAATCTTCAAAATCTAAGGCATTTTAATGTTAATACTGCTCCCATGTTTTCGACAACAGATCAACATCAGCACCGCACGTTCAGTTTATTTACAACAACAACATACAATTAAAAACAGGCTTTTGTTGTTTTTTACCATAATTTTGTGCTGCTAAGCTATGCCTCCGCTTCCTCATCAGTAGGCGGGGGTCTTTTCCCGACTGCTGAAAATTTGGATTTGCAGATGATGATGGAGGTAGTTTCTAGTCCATTGTTTTTTGTCCTGTGGACTTGTTGATTTTGTGTGACTGGCTGTATGCGTTTATGTGTATTCCTTCCTTGTGTTGTGTTTGTTGTTAGAGTTCCATCATGTACAATCTTTTAAAATAAAATTTTTGTCGCGTTTTGTCATCTTTCCCGCTGGCACTAAAACATTTGTTGCAGTTGTTTTTGCAGTCTGAAGATGTCTCATTTGAATTGGTATGGCGCTTTGGGAAATCACCAGCATTCCGCCAACACGGCACGATTTGTATTAATTTAGCCCTTAGATTTGTTGTAAGAAAGCAGAGTTAGTCTGATTCTCTGCTATGATAGCCTACGAACACTTCGTTTTGTACAGAAAAGTTGCCCAGTAAAATTGGTACATTTTGTCCTATTAATATACTATGTATTTTGGTTACTGTATTTTGTGACTGAGGTGGCACGCCTCACCCGTTACCAAAGCCGTAAAAAGTAACCTTTTTGTTTGGCCTCTGTAGTATCAAGACCAAGAATATACACAATAGACAAGAATGTGATATGCCTCGCGGTTTCTATTCACTGAGTTCACTGAGCATGGACACAGCCTAGCTATCGACTTGCCTATTGCAATAGAGTACGTAGTGATTCCTAAGTTAATAAATCATGATCCATTAGCTATTTGGTATACTCACTCGCTTAGGGCCGACAAGTCGAGTGGTGTAGGGCGTCCGTCACTGATCCGATAGTAGGTGGTTCGAGTCACACTGGTCACAAAACTTTCTCAAATCCCTTATTGAGCAAGAGACTGAGCCTATCTTGATTCGCCGTGATTCTAGCCAACCCATAGACCCTGTCCTTGGTGAAAGGAGATTGCCTTTTTCCACCCGCTTAGTGTTTACCTGCTGCGCTGCTGCAGTACACAACGACTGGTAGTAGAGTATAGCGAATTATGTAGGGGCGCGATAGCGGAGGGATAAAAATGTTATCATCGTAAAGTACGCTAGTAGTATTACAAGTACCACCATACTTTGGTTAAAATTCGGAACTTCAAAATTTTGCACTAGGCGAGAGTTACCGTCGGTTGTTTTTCTCGGTTAATAACGCTTATTGGAAGTGCATTTTCTAGCGAAGTGTTGGAACAATGTGGGCATTTTGGTCCAATGCTACTATGATATGTTGGTAGACAGTATCCCCCCATGCTACCAAACGAAGGTCACTTTGGCACTCGGCCAACTTTGGCTCTGTGCCAAAGCCCCAAAGTCGGACTTTCGCTATTTTAGCACTTCGGTTGAAATCAACTGTTTTCACAGGCTAGCAGCTAGATCGGTTTGGTTTGTTTTATTTGAATATTTCGGACTATGCGCGGAATGTAACGAGGGGGATTTTTAAATTTCGCTCTGTAGGGCCCATGTCAAGATAAAAGTCACTTTTTGATGCGTTCTGATCTACCACTTGATTTTCTTGAAGCTTTTATTTCCATGGGGGTTCTTGGGGTTCTGGGGGTTCTTAATTTTTTGTAGAGATTTGATCTATAACTGTGTTTAGTTTCATTTTTTGATGGGGGTTCTTGGGGGTTCTTAACTTTTCGAAGAGATTTGATCCGTGACTACATATATTTAGTTTCAAATTTTTGATGGGGGTTCTGAAATTTTTTTCAGGAGATTTGATCCTCTACTGTCTAGTTTTAAGTGTTTGCTGGAAGTTCTGAGGGTTCTGGAGTCCGGGTGTACCGAAAAGTGTGCGCGTTGTCTGGGCTTAAATTAAGGACGAACTTGTTGTTCTTGTCGTCAGCTTTCGATTGATACCCATATTGTGGATATTGGATGTTTCATACACAGAATTTTCAGTCTAAGTTTATGAGAAAAGCCAGGAGGACCCCCCCCCCCAGTACACCCCGGTTATATGCTACAAATTTGATGACTAAGATACATATATACATATTATAAACATATCATGTCTGCTGAAGTACCTGCTGAAGGAAAGGATCCGCAACATAGTCACGTACAAATCAAAGTCCTGGATGCAAACGCATGAAAAATATTTGAGAACCTCCTTTTTTTCTGATGGGTGAAATAAAATTTCTGATTTTTCTGGGGTGCTAACTTTTATCTTGACATGGGCCCTCTGGAGCTTTCAGGAGATGGGCCCAAACTTGGCATTTTTTGGCCTGTTTGGGCGAAAAGTTTCTAAGTCCCACTTTTACTAGAAATGGCCTAAAAGTCACTAAAAATGGCGTTTTTCGGCCTTGGGGTGGTACGCATATATAGTAAATCAGGGTCGCTGAAAACGATGAACATACTGTCGATATCGCCCGAAGTGACCACTGGTTAGCATGGCTCCCGTGGTTCCTCGCCCTGGGTCAAAGTTGGGAAAACTCACTATAAACAGCGTTTTTCGTTGTTTTGGTTGGAGAAGAAGAAGATTTACTCCGAAGAATTTCAACAAGGACGGTACATCGATTTACTCAAGTATAAACTTAATCATCCATAACACAACACACGCGCAACACACTGAAGACAGTTACAAACTTAGACGTCATTTATCATTTATGACGCCATGACGTCGTCAGCTTTAAGATTTTTTGCGTTTTTGCCTTAAAAATGTTAATTTTTCGCTAAAAATTTCGGAATATTTTAACTTTGGCTCGCCCCCCCACTTCCCCCTCCCTAGGGGGGGCCAAGCCGACCCCCCCACTTTCAAAACCCTAATAAAATGCCAGACCTGTGGTCACAACGGCCTATGGTGTCCACTGACCACTGGTCAAACCCCCTAAATCGGCGTTTTTTGGCAGTTTTTTTGGGGGCATGTATAGTAAATTAACTACGATCGTTTCAATGGGCATATTACCATAACCGATGAAAGTGACCGGTGGTGTGTCTGGTGGGGTCAAAATTGACAGTATTCAAAAGTGGTCAAGTTTGGTATCACTTTTCACTTTTCTGCCCTACCTGTGGCACTGTTCAAGCTCCTTATATCAATTAACTCAGTGTTGGTACCCTTTAAGGTGGTGATTCCTTTTGGAGACATCAACTTTGAACCATTATTACTCAAACATTACTTGGAGTTAAGAAGCCATTTTTATATCAAAATGCAGCTTAACATTTGCTCTTTCTAATGAATACAACGAAACAAACTTTAGTTCTTAGAAATTATTTTACTGCATTTTCGAAGTAATTTAATTTTCCAGATTTTTTGCGGACTAAAGTTAATTTTTGCGTGAGGCATCTTCCACATCATTCGATTCCACTATCAAATAGCTGGGGACTCTTTTAAAACCGCTCTTCGTTATAAAGAAATTAGCTAAAATGTATGCGCAACCTGGATTTTGCCTACTTTTCCCAACTTTGGCAAGCGACCACTTTAGCTAGAAAGCAGCAATCGGGACAACTAAAATAGGGTCCCTGGGTATTTTAGTGTAAAACTAGTCCAGTAAGTGGCAACCATCTAGCTTGCATAGTAAATGCACCAAAATCGCTGGAAAAAATTTGGTCGTGTTTTTGCAAAAACTACATTTTCTATGATACAGCACGGGGTAGCAATTAGAAGATTACAATGTCACGGATAATCGGTCTCGACGAGACCTTCAAATTGACACCCGTAGTTTAATTTTACGGCTTACGTAGCGCAAGAAATGGCGGATTAATTGATTTCTGCAAAAATGACAAGTTTTCAACGCCAAAATAGGAAATCGACTATATCTCACGACAGCGAAAAGCTAGAAAGGTATTTCAAAAAGCAAAAATGTAGAGCTCAACAAGATCTTTCGAATGAATATAATCATAGCTGTGCGGCAACTACCTAACTGTCAAAAATTGACAAAAACCACCCTGAACGGAGACGTCGAATTTTTTGAAGCGGGATTGCGCGAAGGGTGTTAGAATGCTAAAAGAACTTGTTTTGGAAAGTTTCATCAAATTTCATCTTGATTTGAACCGTCAATCAACAATACGTGCCCAAAAGGAATCACCTCCTTAAAATGACAGAAGGACAAGTAATAAAAATGCTCCTCTGGAGCATGAAAAAGTAATATAGATGATGGTGAGGTTGCAAAATCAAGAGAGGACTAGTCTTAAAAATGTTTAATATGGGGGCTTGGTTAAAAAACAGAAGAGGACTAGGTTGTGAGCAAATTAATATGGGAACAGCTTCGCCGAACAATGTCAACTGTCAAGTCTACTAAAAAATTAATTTAAACGTTCAAAAAATCGTTGAAGATGTTGTTTACGTAGTCGGTTAGACTAGCTAGGTTATACGTATACGGAAATTAACATTATTTCGCCGTGTTGGACGACGGCAAGCAACGAGAAAGACCTAAGGATATGATACCAAGGTTATCGTCGGAATGATTCGTTCAGTTATTCTTGATATATATATATAAATTTCCGTAGAAATGGAAAATGCACAGTAACTGTCAAGAGATTATTAGTAGAAAAATTTGTCTTCGTCAAAGCTCGAATATCAGAGCTGTAAATTATTTGTGCGCTATAAAGTATATATATCGAAACATTGGTACGTATGCATGTCAGTGGCGCACCCAGCTTTTTCTGACAGGGGGGGCGGCAACAATGTTGAAATTTTTTATAGTTATTTCTACACATGTTTATGTGCTTTGAGAACAAGCATGTAGTAATTGGTTACATTGGTTGAGGTAGTTAAATAGAATTAATCATTCTCAGAAATGCGAAAGCAGGGGGTCTGGGGGGCGCAGCCCCCCAGAAGTTGAGAATTTTTTGCATTTTAGACCTGAAAACAATTTTTTCTGACCACTTTTTGTTGTTTCAAAGGATTAAATTTGTCTTCTGGCTAGCGCCCTGGTTTCACCGGATACATAAGGTATATACGTACTATATACATATAACTCAAACTAATAAAACTCTAAACAAAGCAAAGCAACGTAGCTATGATAAGAAAAATTGGGAAGAAGCGGGGGTCTGGGGCGGCAGCCCCCAGCTAAAAGCTAGAGCTCTTTTTAAAAAGCTTCACCTATTTGAAAATTTTTGAGCCATGTTGTGGTTAGCAGTAGCAAAATTTGACTAAGCTTTTGTGTGTGCATTTTAAATTGTATTTTGTAAAAAGCGTGCATATCAGGGGTTTTTAATGAATTTTTTGAAAAACGCACCTGCGTAAATTTTGCATATATTTTTATTTTAGAATGCGTATTTTTAATTTCGACTGCGTAAAATTACGAAAATTATATAGTATAAAGCTATAAACGCTTTTAGCTTCGATTTACTGCGTTTTTAAACAACGTTGCGGACCTTAGCTTCATTTTACGTTGCATGCTCGTCGAACTGCGGTGTCAGAGTATGAATAGCTGGCGAAAAATAGATACGCAAGGTGTCTGGGGGCGCTGCCCCCTATAAGCAGAAGAAACTTTTAAATTTCGGAGTAAAATTGTTTTTAAAACTTTCAATTCTTTGCCTTGAGCAGTTTAATAGGTATATATAGGTAAGTGAATTGTTGGTTAGACATAATGTTGCCTTGACCAGATAATATTTTAGTTTACTATATATATATATATATATATATATATATATATATATATATATTGATTTTGCATCCTCACCATCACCTATATTACTTTTTCATGCTCCAGAGGAGCATTTTTATTCCTGCTGGAGCAGGAATGTATAAAATGGAAACCTATATGTTTAGTGCATAGTGAGTCATTTCTCCATTTAGAAGCCCTATCTTCAACACAGGACTAGCTTAGGTCAGATTTTTTGCATTTGGATTATGCAAATTAGGTTTAGAACCTATTTAAGGAACGGAACAGAGAGCCGTCGCGCAGTCTTGGACTGCCAGCAATCTAAACGATTGCAGATTTTTGTGCACCAGTGTAGCTTGGGAGCTACACATCGGTGCATTAGGTAGGTAGGTACTAGCTTGCGCTGGACATCACAAGTTCAGCCACGCATGGCAAGCATAGGCTTGCTCTTCCCGATGAGGGAAGTCAAGTTGAATTGTTAACAGAACCTGGAGCTTCCTACAAACACAATTTTGCAATTGAATAAAGAAAAGGTCTATAAAGGAATACTGCCCCTTTTAGGGCCTACTTGTTATTACTTGTAGAAGTTTTTGAAGAATATTGTGTAACTTGTATAAAAATTTTTTTTAGGGTTAAAGTCGTTAAGCAGCCTGGCATTTTTTAGGGTTTTGAAAGTGGGGGGGGGGGGGGGCGGCTTCCCCCCCCCCTTCCCCCTATGGAGGGGGAAGTGGGGAGGCTAGCCAAAGGTAAAAATATAGCGAAAAATTAGCATTTTTAAGGTAAAAACGCAAAAAATTGCTGTTTTTAAGCTTTTTAAGCTTAAAATGAGCTTATAAGTCCATAAATTAGCTAAAAATTGAGAAAATTTTTGAAAATTTGACCTCAAAAACCTAATTTTTTGACACCTTTGGGCGACCCCCAGAAAAGTGGGTGGGGGCGAAAGTGGGGGGGCTCCGAAACGTGGAGGGGGGAACCGAAAAGTGGGGGGCCCACTCCCCCCCCTACAAGAAAATGCCAGAGCAGCTCAAGGTGTGCGTTTTAAAACTAAACTGATAAAACACTTAGCCTTGCGAGTTCTGAAGGATGACACTGTCATGCTGATTCCAAGGAAGTACCGGGAGGACAGCGCGAACTCAATCGCTGTGCTTCCACCCGTATTGGGCTATATCATTGAACAGCACACTTGGAGTTCATCTCACTTTGGTGCATAGGCCGTGATAGCCGTTGTTTTTTGCACTGAAGACTTGTGTGCTACTCCTCGGGCAAATATGGCAACGCCGAAGCCAACGGAGCATGTTTTTAAAAAGGAGACGTCATTCGTCGTGATGTCAACCAGGCTTTGAAACTCCTTTTGGGAGCTTGGTTGAGTTGTTTTCGACCAACCTTACGGGGCCTGTTTCCTGGCTAACACTTTGCACCTACGATGATGATCAACACATTGTGACGTCTAATGCAGCAAACAACTTAAAACCCGGTGAAGCCGGAAAATATTTTTATATTGTAATGAAAAAACAGCACGAAGAAAAAATTCACGGGGGTGTCCACTAACGTAGCCAGAAAAAAGTTTCAGGGGGAATGCAAAAAATTTTCAGGGGGGGGAATGCAAAAAATTTTCGGCGGTCTGGGGGGCGGAGCCCCCAGAAGCTGAGATATTTTTCTGTTTCGTGACCGTCGTGGAATTTTTACAGAGCATTCTTTGCAATTAGAATATACTTAAGTCACGGCACGTTTTCATGCACCCAAATGCTGCAGAAGCTGGTCAAAGTATATACACCAAATAAATAATATTTGATACTCAGTTTTGGATGCGAAACACGTATTATGATGGTACGATACACTTATTTTGCGCGGAAGGTGCGAAAATTTTTTGCAAAATGGGCGTTTTACACTTGGTACGGGAAAATTCATGGAGGGCCCACATTTTGGGGGGGATTCCCCCATTGCCCCCACCCCCGCCCTCCCTCCCCCTGGCTACGCGCCGGGGGTGCCCATTTCCCCTTGCCCCCAACCCCCGCCAAGTAAGCTAGAATATATACAAGATTAGCGTTCTGGTTTTTCAGATGCTAATTTTTGAACGGCTTGTAATGATTACCAGGCGCGTAGCCAGTGGGGCTGATAGGGGAGGGGGGGAGGTACATGCCCTGTAGCATGCCCCCGAAATCGGAGGTTAAAGTAGCTTTTTAAAGCCCAGTAGCGTACTCCTTACTTTTTCAAATCGTTTTATATTCGATCTTTTAATTTAAATTTAGGGTTAACATTGTAAAAATACCTAAATATAGTGCTGAAAAAATGTAGAATATATTATGTAGTTTCACAACCCTGTTTTTCGAGGACTTTTTGCGTTCGGGGATAGGGCACAAATCCGCGCCCCCGCCCCCACCCACCCTGTAGGGAAGTTGCCAGGTGGCTATGCGTCAATTTTCGTGCAAAAGATTCCAGGTCTTTTTCGGAATACTGGTTTCTTCGGGACCCGACTTTGATAAGTACCTATATTGTTTTGTTCTAACTTTACCTCGATCTCGTTTTGCTTTCCAGCGTTTACCTGCAAAATCATTGGTTGAGTTTAACTTTGGACTGTGATTGAGAGAGTGAGACTGAGAGCGGCCTTTATGAAAATTAATTTGTGGTGCATTCTCTACTTTGGAAATCTCTTCCAGTAGAAGTATAACAAGTGGATTATGGCAGCATCCTCTTCAAAGGCGCCTGTGTGGTCTACTGCGGGCGCTGTTCCTGTTAAAAATGAGAAAGGTGTGTTTTTGAACTGATGTTTTAGTTTTAATGTTGTGTTGGTAGTTTTTATCAAGGTTTTTGCTACACCAGATCTAAACGGTATTCAAAATGGTACCTGGATATATGTGTAGTCGTTGGAAGCTTGTGCTGAAAGTAAATTATTTTTCAAATATACTTTCTTAATTTAAGGGCAGCTGTCCATGCAAAAGGTGAAAGTGACCCGATATATTGCTGGAAAACGGTAAGTTTTTGGTCTAAATTTTATCTAAAGAAATGGCTGTAGTAGTTATGTAGCTGAATGTTGCAAGTATGTACGTAATTTACTATTTTTTCAATTAAAGTTTGGTTTGAATTTGATCGGATCAAGTAGTCAAAGAACATGGCTGAAAAACAGCAGTACAAAAACTATATAAAAGCAGCAGTAATGTTTTGTATTAAATTGATGTGCACCTACGTCATGTGCTAGCCAGTATATATTATGCGCATTTGGCTTTTCAGAAAAAGCTCAGGTTTTTTCCGATTTGTTTCAGACCGGATTTTGCTCCGTCGGATGACAGCAGTTCAGAGTCCGAATCGGAACCAGATTTTCCGTTTCCGGCCACGTCCGGTGGTGGAGGGACCGGGCCGAGCGGCGGTCCGGATTTGGGTCGCCGTGGAGGTCACCGTCGCTACAGCGAGGGCTACTCCTCAGGGGAGGGTCAGGAGGCTGCCCCTCGGAGGCGTCATCGCGAACAGAGAGACTCGGACTCTGACTCTGACGCGCGGGATCAGGCACGTGATCGACGTTTGCGTCGCCTGAAGCGACGCGAACAACGACAGGAACACTCGGGTTATGCCTCCTCTAGCGGTGATGAGGGACGACTGGGGCAACAACGGTAGGGAGTTAGTTTTTTTCTGACGAGATTTCTGATATTTCTGATTTCGAACTACTGGTTTATCATTTTTAATGATACTCTTAGAGAGGTGGATGTGAACCTGCTCCTGTGTCATTTTTATGGTTTTCAGAGTATATTATATACAGGGGTGGGGAAATTAAAGTCCAGTTCATAGTCATTCAAGGATCTAATGTGGGCTTGGCTAATTTTTCCTCTCCCAGCTCTTTTTTGCAAACGTTGCTATCTGGTCGCCTGTGCTAGCAAGGGCAAACATATGCTAGGAAATTGTCAAATATATAAGTGTTTTTGCTTTTTCTTCAATTGCGCTCTTTCGTAGATATTTCTTTTTAGATCCACCTCTGATCATTTCAGTCATCGTCATCGAGGTGGCGCTCTTTTGGCTCCTCAGGGAGAGGGGGATTCTGAGGGGGAGCCTCCTCGAAGACTCCTCCTTCAGCATCGATCTGGTGGCGCCGGTCCAGTAGGCCCCGCCGATTCCAGTGGCGAAGAGGAAGATCTGAATGAACAGGTTCGGTTGGGCAGACTCCGATACAGGTTTTATAATATATGAAAATTATTCGGATATAATCGGGAAATCAGGTGCCGCATCACTAAATTTATAATCCGTACTATTTTTTGCTTTTTGCAGCTCAGCTCATGTTGGAGAGTAGGACTCCTCCCTTACCATTTCTGAGGTAGAAAGTTCTCTTGCAGCTGCGATATTTATTACGCTTTTGTATTTTCTTTATCTATCTATGTATCTCTTGATTTAATATTTATGTTTATGATTGTAGGAAATGGATAGACGTCGTGCCCTCATACGAGCCAGACTCAGTGCTAAAGCCAAGGAGGAAGTAACAATTTAGAATATATACCGACTTTCCTTTTGTAAATTTCTCTGCTCAGTATCCTACAGTTGCAGCTGTTGTAATCAGGCCCTCACCCAGGATTTTAGAAAGGGGAGGGTCCAAGGCCTAGCAGAAGGGGGTTCAAGGTCAAGCCTGAAAATGATTTAGTACGGAGCTCACTTAACGTTGCAAAATGTTTGCACTTCCACACCAAAAGCATTCACTAACTGCTTAATTCTTTCAAAAATAGTGAGATTTTCTATAAAAGTGATTGAAAGTTTCATTTTGCAATTTATAGAAGGGGTGGGTCTAGACCCCTTGAACCCGCCCCCTGGGTGCGGCCTTGGTTGTAATACTGGTTTTAAGACGGTGTTTTAGAGTGTGAGTGCAAGAGATTGGTCTTTTTGTTTCAAATTGTGATCAAGGCTTTTTCTGTCAATGATTGCTCCCCCTCCTTGTGGGAACGTAGGTAATCGGGAATTGTCTTTTGTGAAGCTTCCCCCTCCCTTCGCTCCTTCCCAATGCATTGCTTTGTGGCAGGTTTTTTACAGCGAGACTGTTTACTAGATATTACTTTGTTTGTTTGTTTTGTTCAGGAGATTCTGGCTCAGGAAGAGGAAAGCGGAGAGGAGGGCGGAAGCGATGCGGAGGAGGAGAGTGAGGAGGATGATGAGGAGGAGGACTATTCCGATTCGGATGAGGATGCAAACGGACCCCGGCTGAAACCGGTTTTCGTCAGAAAGTATATACTTGATTGATTTGATTGATTGGTTGCCTTTTTAGACCTCAAGAGTTGCGTGAAAATTACCTGAGTTTGTTGGCCGATAACAAAACTGTTTATGGAAGCTGATTTATTAGCCAGACTACTTATGTACTAAGTTAGTCTGAAGGAGCTGGGTGCAAACTGTCTGCCGTACAGATAGAGTGTTGAAATCAGGTATTTTCGTAGCACAAAATTCTTTGATGGTTTTGCCTATGCTTAACTCAATAAACATATCGTGCTCTTTGAACAATGGTGAACAATGGGGACTTTTTAAATACGTAAAATAAATTAAATTTTAAAAATTCAGTGATGCCCGGAACTTGGTATCCCTCCCCTTGAAAACTGAAGATCAAATTTGTGAAAAACCTCACTCTTCCTGCATACTGTCTCCATTCTTCGATTCCGATTCTACAGCACAGTTGCTTGATTGATTGATTGATTGATTGCTTTGGCTGTAGACGTGATCGAATCACCCTCCAGGAAACAGAGAAGGAAGAACAGAGACTGAAAGATTTGCAGTTGGAACAGAAAAAATTGGCCGAGGAACGACGTAAACAGTCTGTAAAGGTAAACTAAGTTAGCTTTGATTTTCAATATCTCCAAGGGAAGGATGGTTCCCAAAAAGGGAGGGATTTATTTCTTTCAAAACTACGAATTGTATTCTAATATTTTCTCTGGTGAATTTTCTTCATGTTTTCGCCTGTGTGGTTTTTGAACTTTTAAAGGATCATCGCACAACAGTTCGCTTTCCATGCTCTGGCACTTGACTCAGTCACTTCTTTCTTCTGCTTTCTCGGGTGTTGCTCATTTGTGCATATTATTACAGTTTCTTTCTAGTCCAACCCTAACAGTAGGTATATTTCATTCAGTTAGTTGTTTAAAATTAAAATGGCACTTATTTTTACGATTGTAGAGGTCTCTTACCTATGCATTTGTGCCTGTGTTTTAGATTGTAGAGGATTTGGTTCGTCGTGAGATTGACATGGAGAAGCAGAACAAGGAGGACCGGCTGAACCTGGACGCTGTCTGCACGGACGACGAAAACGAAGAGCTAGCATATCAGCAGTGGAAACTCCGGGAACTGAAACGAATCAAACGTGATAAGGATGAAACCGAGGCGTACGTGTGCACTGTTTATGTTAGGAATAATCTGTAGATCTACAGTAGCTACTGTAGCTTTAAATGGCTGTTTGTTGTATAGCTATTATTTATTTCGGGGGTGACTTTTTGAGTCGGACCTTTTCGAGAAAGAGTAGAGTAGAGTAGAGTGTCTTTTTTTGTAATATTTTGCTACTACTTGAAAGGTTTCTTACTGACCTTTTTCCTGTAACTGGACCAAACTTTGATTGCTGAAGTTATCATATGAAATGCTTTACTGTGTAGATCTATTTTATGTATTTAGTTTTCTTTTTTTAATTAATTTATTTTTGCGCGTTTTAGTCTGGAAAAGGCAAAACAAGAAATTGAAAAGATTCACAATATGACGGAAGAAGAAAGGCGAAATTATTTGCGTCTCAATCCTAAGATTGTCACAAATAGAGTAAGAACGTTGAACAGAAAGTTTTTTATAATGTGCTTGTTTCATTCTGATAATTTATTACCATTAATAATTGTTGTTGTTTGCGTTCGTAAATTGCACATTACTGTTTGGTCAGATTTTAGTAATTTTATTTCCGATTTTGTTGTTTGTTTCTTTGTTTTAGGCGGTCAAAGGAAAGTATAAGTTTCTCCAGAAATACTATCATCGGGGTGTGTTCTATTTGGACGAGGACAATACGGTATTTAAGCGTGACTTTGCCCAGCCCACGCTGGAGGATCATTTCGATAAGACCATTCTGCCGAAAATTATGCAGGTCAGTTTGTCTGCCGCAGCCCAACACTGTGTGCTTTTTTGACGAATTTCTTGTAGTTGTTGAATTGAAAAATTTCATTAACCAATGTAGCAAATGTTGCTCGTAAGCCGGACGAACTGGAAATTTTTCTGATTGCTGGAAACTTAATAGTGATTAGTTTGGCGGGTTTCAATTTTTTCTTCATACGTACTATTGGACTTGATTTTGAGACTAGACTTTAGTGATGACTATACGAAAGCACATATATAAATATATTTATTTGGTTTATATAACCCCTTAATTCCTGCCACTTAACCACGCTCTAAATATCCATCTTCTCCCTTCCTTGATTTTGAGCCTCAATTATAGTCCTGTGTGAATTGTTTTTATGAATGTCCCTTTACTTCAATCAGTGTACGTATTCCTTTTTTAGGTTAAAAATTTCGGGATGGCCGGTCGAACCAAATACACTCATCTCGTGGATCAGGACACGACGGACTATAATTCGGCCTGGACCAATGATTCCAATCAGAATATGAAATTTTTCACCAAACACGCCGGCGGAATGCGTGACGTCTTTGAGCGCCCGTCGGCCAAGAAGCGAAAAAATAAATAAAACCCTGACTCCCTTGTTCCCTCAGAGATATTGGTCGATCCCTTGAGATATTTATCGAAATGTTTTCTGTTGCTGTTCCATTTTGAAGACTGCGAAAAAGTTGCTATTTCTAGCATCGCAAAAGTATGAACACAAATGAACTGTACCTGTTAATGTAAAGGTTGATCATAATATTTTGCTTGTTCATTTGTATTGTTTATAGTAAACTAAAAGTTATGCTAAGGGCGAGCCGACCATTAGGCAAAATTTCTTCCCTAGAAAGTCACCCTTAGAAAATGTCAATGGTGAAATATTTCTAATGGAAAATGTGACAGATCCCGCCGGAAAATAACATTCGTGGAATTTTTTAGGCATTTTCTCGAAGCAATAGTTTTCTAGGGGTGTCTCCGTTATCTACACAGGTCCCCCACATTTTGGTGGCCCCCAAAAGTCGATCGAAGAAATTCCTATTCTCCAAAAATCCTCTTCATTTATTCTGATAAAGTCATGGCTTTTTGTACTTATACGTTATGCCCTTATTTTCACAGGTCATGGAGGACTACCAGCATATTTTATTTTATTTATAGTAGTAGAGGAGATGGCTATGTAATCACGACTGCATTGGTAAAAGAGAAGGGGTTTTTGCCCGTGTGCAGGGACTTGTTTGTTATTTCCTTTCCATCGCAGTGACTGGTGACTGGTTTTTGGTACCCATAGATCGACCAGTTAGGGATGGCTAGCTAAAACGAGAGCTTGCCTGGTTGCTAGAGTCTATTCCCTGGTTGAGAAAATTGTGATCGCTGTGACTCGAGAATGTAAAGAAAGCTTCGTATCACCGAAAATATGCCGCGATGGCCGAGTGGTAAGGTCTTCGACTAAAGATCTTACGGTCCTAGGTTCGAACCCCCGCTGCCACAAGGCTTTCGCAAAGCCCCTTGAGCAAGGGACTAAGCACGTACCGGTTCGCCGTCGGCTCCAGCAAACCCAGCTGTCTATCCTTAACTGGTCGGTAAATGGGTACCACTGCGGTGGGAAGGCAACAGGAGTCTGTGTTCTGGCGTAATGCCTGATGAAGGGCTGGCCCCCCTTCCACAGATGTAGTCAACATGAGAGTTGTCGCTCCTGGCTTCGGGCTGTGAATCCGGAGATAAGCACCGGCACCCTATAACCTTCTGTAGGTTGGAGTTCTCTCCAGGGGTAACCTTACCTTTACCTTGTTTCCGAAAATACGAAAATAGTGCTTTTCACTGGCCTCTGTAACTCTGCCGAGATCGATCGCCGCCACTTTCGTCGGTTATCCCAATACCAGTAAAAATCAAGATTTGATAGTTTTTAAGGCAAATAGTAACAAATTTAAGGGGATAGGCAGCAAAAATTCACAGGGCGGTCAGCTGGCCTGTTTTCTTCGGACGCCCAGTCTGGACAGAATCGGTGCGCAACAAGACTACCATTTTAAAATCTGATTGGCTTATTTTTCCAGACCCACTGCCTTCCAAGCAGGCTAATTTAAGTTTGCGTCATCCTAGTCGCTATTGATATGCGGGGGGCAATGTCAGTTGGAGCTGATAACTGTGCTTGGCCTGAGAGTGACTAACAGCCGATTGCACCAAATAAGAATAAGATTAGAATAGGCTTATTCCTATTTTATTCCGGAATAAAATCGGAATAGCAAGAATTCCATTGCACCAAATAAAAATAAAATCAGAATAAGAATAAGAATAGGATTAGATTAAGAGCATTGCACCAAACTTATTCCGGAATAAAATAGGAATAAAATGCGAATAAGTCCCTTATTTATTCTTATTCCTATTCTTCCTCAAGAGCAGGTTTATGCCCACATTTTAAAAGATTTCCTGAATTTTTGATCTATATATTTTCTTAACTTGCGACGTCAAGAACTATCTTTTACGTATGAGTTATTCATGTCTGCTTATTCATGCTAGGCAAAGCAACTTCTTCGTATCTGCATTTTAAAATGTTAATTATTGATTCAAATCGAATTCGCCATAAGCCCATATTTTCCTAAGCGCAATCAAGGTAAACTGGCAAAATTCTTGACTTTGTGTTTACGTTCATTTCTATGCCTAAAGTCTGCTTTTGCCGAAATGTAACCTGTAACCCATAATACCCAGCGCCTTGTTAGTATATACTATGTACATTTTTAAATTTCAGTTCTTTGCTTGCTCAACTTAAAATTATAATCAGAAAATGGCTAACATCAGAATAGGAATAGGAATAAATTCAGAAAAACGTGACAAAACCTACTATAATCTGATTGGTTGAGTATGGCGTTTGGTACCATTTGATTGGTTAAACGAAAATAAGAATAGGTATACCTATTCTTATTTTATTCTGTCACAGCTGCCGTTGCTACAGAATTGTCTCAACGTTGTCCGTGTAACCAGTGACATAGCGTTGTGTGACAACTGGTGACAACGCGTTGGGACCATGCCCGATTTCGTTGTGACAACGCAATAGTAAACATAGCTTTGGCTCAACAACAACTGTGCGCTGTCACAATCGGTTGTCACGTGTAACCACTAGTTGCCAGACTCGACTACTATGCGAGACAACTGCCGTTGTCAGTAACGCGTTGTCACAAGATCGCCAAGTGTAACCAGGGCTTTATGTTAGATTTGGGGCAACCGGCTTGAAAATCGTTTCAATCATCACTGACCACTGATGTGCAAACAGATGTAGTAGATGTGCAAAACTTTGCGAACACTAGACTCGACAACTATAGTACGACCAAAAAATGTGTGTACAAACTTCGACCGTTTATAGCAGATTAACCTTTGGAGTAAACCCCAACAATGTATATATTTTTAGAATCCTCAGGAACTCGAGATTTCGGAAATACGGAAAATTCCGGAATTTCGGGTTTCATTCACGGAAAATCTAAAATTTTTAGTTTTTCGCCAAATTTTTATCGCAATCAAAATTTTGTTTGCACGATCTAATAGAGCTGGTCCCGCTGCATATTTTTGCTTCCACAAGTTTTCCACAAAAAATGCATCCAATTTCCGGAATTCCGGGTTTTCAAAATTTCCGGATTTTAAAAATTTTCTTCAATAGCCACAAGATGGGTATCATTCGAAAGCTCTTATCGAGCTAAACAACTTTTGTAATAGAATGAACTCTTGAAAATGCACACACTTCCCGGAATTCGAGAAAACCGGATTTTCCGGATTTTAAAAGTTTCTTCAATACCCCACAATATGGGTATCATTCGAAAGCTCTTGATGAGCTGAACAAATCTTGTAATAGAACCAATGTCTGAAAATGCACCAAATTCCCGCAATTTACGAATTCCGGATTTCACTCTAACTTGGAAGGTTTTAGCGAATTCCGAGAACTGGGCTCATTTCTGCGAGTTGGTTCTATTACAAGATTTGTTCAGCTCATCAAGAGCTTTCGAATGATACCCATATTGTGGGGTATTGGAGAAAATTTTTAAAATCCGGAAACTCCGGTTTTCTCGAATTCCGGGAAATGTGTGCACTTTCAAGAGTTCATTCTATTACAAAAGTTGTTCAGCTCTATAAGAGCTTTCGAATGATACCCATCTTGTGGGTATTGGAGAAAATTTTTAAAATCCGGAAATTTTGAAAACCCGGAATTCCGGAAACTGGGTGCATTTTCGTGAAAAACCTGTAAGAGCAAAAATATGCAGCGGGACCAGCTCTATTCGATCGTAAAAACAAAATTTTGATTGCGATAACAATTTGGCGAAAAACTAAAAATTTTAGATTTTCCGTGAATGAAACCCGGAATTTTCCTGATTTTTGAAATCTCGAGCTCTTGAGGATTCTAAACATATATACATTGTTGGGGTTTACTCCAAAGGTTAATCTGCTATAAACGGTCGAAGTTTGTACACACATTTTTTGGTCGTACTATAGATTCATGCTAGTAATCGAGTAGTACCAAAGGTGTACAGGGGTGTTTTCATTACGCAGAATGTCATTTGCTGAATTTCAGTTTGCAGAAATTCTGCGAAATGAAAGACGGTAAATTATTGTTATCATCATTTTGCAAAATGATTAATTTTGGAGCTTTCACTTTGCAGAATTTTAAATGTCTGAACTTCCATTCTGCAGAATCTTGAAAATGTCAAAAATTCTGCATACTCAATATAATCATAAAACCTTTCCAGTCGACTAGCACTCGATTTGCGAGTCCAGCTGCCAGGATGTCAAGATCCAGGTCGTTTGGGTATCAATATTGGACCAGTTGCTGTCCATCCTGATTCGCCAACTTTTAAGATTTTGGCCATTTTCAGGGCTGTGGGCCGGCCCCCGTTTCGATTTTTTTACAATCAGTGCTCTGCTTAGGGGTAGTGTCAGCTCAATTTACAACTGGCTAGTGAGTGGGGGGAGCTGTTGTAGAATATTTCCTTGATTTTACCCCAAAATATTCGAAAGTTGGTGCTACCTTGATCTTTATTGAAATCAAATTATTTATTGAGAATATCTAAATTCGACACTGTTGCTGAATAGGCTAACTGCATTCGTAATTATCCGAGATGTTCTACAAGGCTATCAGTACGTCCATTACTTTCAGTTTCACCGTAATGGAGGTCCTGTGGTAGCTCCATCAAGCAGGCGGCAACCCCTTGTTGACATTCTCGGTAAATTGCCAAAGGGGGAATGTTAAACACAGGGTTCCCCTGGCGTACCTATTCGCGGCCCCAAGTGGGAGCCGAAATGAACAATGATCAGAGTAGATCAACTGTTCAGTTTGTGGATACGTAAAGTTACGTGCTTGTGGCCAACAGATGCATAGGTTTCATTCGCACCTGTTTGGCCTGTGTGGACGCGTTGAAATGATCAGTCTTTACACATTATATTATTAAATTATTCCTCAACAGTGGAAGCCAAATTTATTTTATGTCACAAATCTGATTTCGGACTTTAAATCTACCTTTCGACTTTTTAATTTTAACAGTTGAAACAGTCTAGTGTGCTAAAACTGCACTATCAATAGAATTTACCGCATAACGTAATCAAGACAATGCCCGGATCTGAACACAAGGCTGCTTTTTAATGTATTTTACTTACAGCCATATCATAGTGAAAATAGCAATAACTTATCTTATGGAGTAGTCATTGTTGAGGGCCTCAGCCAGTGCCTTGGTAACCTCTGGTACAGTAGGGGTGTTGTTCCTTATGCTTTCAGAATCACGGCTAGCACAGTGAAAGAAACAATTCATGTCCGCCGCTCATGCTAAATTTCATACACGTCCAGGTGTAAACTTCTGGTTTTATATTATCCAAGCCGACAAACTCAATTGGCTACAATTCAAATGAATAGTCAGATTGCCCTTGTACTAAATATTAATAATTTAAAATAAATACTCACGAAAATAGAAACGCTTCCGAAAGACTAGATTCCAGGAAAGCAAAAAGCGACTCTTTACTGCTGTGGTGAGCTTTAACCAAGTGATGAAACAAAATATATCGACCATTTTGAGATGAAAACCCGCCCCACAATTACTGTGGGGTTCAAACTTCAAACATTAACTTTATGGTCGGCAGTCTCCTCACATGTGGTGAGGTGAAGTGTTCGTAAAACAGCTTACTCACGACATACCTAGCAAAATTTCAATTTGTGCAGGAGTGAAATCTAGCTTAAATCGTCCTGGAAGCACGGATTGGGAGAAATTTAAGTTACTAAGAGAAATTTAGGGACAATTAAAAATTATTCCAAAACTTAGCTGTGATTGAGCAGTCAACTTCGCCAGTTGTTGATTGGATCTCCAAGTTGCAGTCCCCCGTTTCGATGTTTGTGTAAAGTATGAATTTGTTAACGCTAACGCATTAAATAAAGGTGTTGTTAGTTATTTTTAACTTTAGCTAGCTTTTGGCAAATTGTCAGATTTCACTTTATATCTTCTTGGATCTTCTTGGAAGCGCTTTCTTTTGGAAAAGTTAGAAAATTACTGTCGAGACAAAGTATTAATCGGAAATCAGCTCATATCTTATCAGGATGTATGAAATGCATCTATTGTTAGGATTTATTTTTATATTCCCTAAACCCATTCACTCTTAGGGCCTTTTCACGCAGCGAGTTAAACGAGTTAAAAGCGTTAAAATTAGCTCAATCCTTTTCATTAAAAAAGAGCTAAACAGCTCATTTTAGACTGGCGGTTTAAACGAGTCAAACTCATTTAAACTCTACTTTTTAACTCGCGCACGAAAAGGCTCCTAGTTTTGTGGAAGCTATAGGACTTTTTGTAGTTTTCTTGCAAGAGTAATCCTGTACCGTCAGTTTCCGGTGGAGTGTTTCGTAATTTTACAGACTGTTGTACATACTTTACAAGTTTCCTGTAGTAAACCTAAAGAAATCTGTAGTTTTTGGCAGAACTAGACGAACCTTTAAATTTCTATTGACATATATTTAAAAAGGGACAGACGGGAGGATGCCCTCTCCCAAAATGTTTCCGACAGGGAGTACATTCCATTCTTCTGTCTATTCTGACTCCTACAATTTATTTTTATTCTAATCTGTTTGTGATGTGCCACTACACTAACAGGTAAGATGGGCTGTTTAGGTAGTGCTAAAATAATGTATTGGACGATTGGAGTCACTTATTTTCACAGAGCCAAGAAAATAACGCAAACTCGCAATAATTTAAATTTCACGACAAATTTCTTTTTCAAAAGAAGTAATTCAAAATTCACGACTACCACGTATATTTGAATAGTCGTTAACTATTCACGGATAGTTAGCGAATAATTCGATGAACGAATATTCGAATTATTCGTTCATTTCAAAGTAATAGCTTATCTAATCTAAGCTTGCTGATTTGAATTTTTTGCGAATTTCGAATACTACGAATAATTCACCTATTATTCGAACAGTACCACACGAATAGTGACGATAATGACGCTTGTAACGCTTGTAACACCATTAGTTATTATGTGCTCTTGCAAGTACCCAACTGCTAACCAACCACAGTAGCTTAGTTTACTGTTATTGAATCGGGCGAAACACCACAGAGTCAAGATTACACAAACAAACAAAAACAAATTACGTACTCTTCACATAAGTACAAACCAAAAACAAAACACGGTCACACTATGGTTAGCTAACAGAGCTAAGCGGACAAGCTTACATAAAATCAGTATATATACCAAAAAATATATATGCAATATATATCTACACTTAAAAATAGATATAGTAGAGATTAAATACATAAATAAAAAGGAAGGACAGAATTATGACAGAGACTAGTTAGCTATTACAGGTTAAAAAACTTGTTCAAATGGAATTACATGGTATACGATAAAACATTACATTATACAATATAATTATACACATTACAACTTCATCACATTACATTGCAACTAAGTTTTTCGACAACAATACCCATTCTCCATAGCAGGTCTTTCCCATTTATTTACCCTCCAGCAGTGCTAAAATTTTTTTAAGTTTGACCAATCGAGCTAAAATTTGGTATGGGAATGTTTTCGATTCGACGTTTCTCGCAAATGTTGCTGGAAAGTTGCATATTGCATGTTGCATGGGGTCCGAGAACAGGAATCCGAAACTCAGTTAAGTTTTCGTTAGCTCACAGTAAGCTTATACTGACCTAAAGAAAAATTGAATCCATAAGGATTTCAGATTTGTGTTCCACTACCCAGACACCCCTTGGATGCAACTTCCCAGCAAAACCTGCCACATAAATTTTTCTGTATCAGTTAGTCCCTCCCCCTTGTAGTATTGCTCACCGGCCCAATCTTTCATCTGGACAGGGACGGTGCACAACACCATCCTCTTGCGAATCGAATAAAACTGAAATTTTGCGAAATCGACAATTTTGCGATATTTGAACTCAACCAGGTCGAAAACTTACTCATACCAAATTGTAGTTCGATCGGTCAAACTTTAGAAATTTTAGCACCAGGGGTGGTTAAAATGAGAAAGGCATCAAGTGCCGCCAGCTTACATTTAATTAAATAGCACAAAAATAGAAATTTATAATTAGCGTATATCGGTGCATGCAAAATGAACTGAATATAACAGCAGACTCAAAAAAATAAGCTACACGTACACAGAGACACAAACTACAAATAGAAAGAAAAAGTTATAATTATTTTAATAGATGGAAACAATTTTTAATCGGATAAATAATATACGATTTAAATTTTGCTGAAAAAGAGAATAAACTTTCATTAACCAATGTTAGTAGCCATCGACCCATGACTCAGACGTAGAAAGTGTAAAAGTAAACAAAAACAAAGGTATATATCAGTAGTAAAAACAGACAATAAATAAACAGGACAGGTATTGCTTTTAAATTAAGCGCAAGCCTACAAGTTTCACGCAAACATAATGCACACCAGTTATCTTAATAAAGAATAAACAATTACAAAATACGCACATATACATATAACACATTCTAGGGATCCACGCACCTTTCCTGGACCTAGGAATAGTTAAATTTAACTCAACAGATGAAAGTCAAGCTTATGCCTTGAGTAAATTTAAACTCTACTCAACTTAGACTACACCTTTTAACACAGGTCCTCGACTACTTTTTCCTACTATTCAACCTACTATTCGGTCACTACTTATTCCTACTATTCAACTGTATAAAGGGCGGAAAATTAAAAAAAATTACTTTACCTAATTAATTGTAACAAATTTTAGCCAAACTAACAATCGCCCACTCATTAGCTGTGCATAAACTAACACATTCCCTATACATTGTATCGTTCAAGGAAACAGTAGTAACTGAAACTCGTCCTACACAATATACATTAAACAAATAAATCAAATAAACTAGTTAATGATAAAAAACTAAAATTAGTTTGCAAGCATACAAAGGTATATATACGGCAGACACGACAATTGAATGAAAATAAAATTATCTGCAAGGATAAATTGAAATACTAAAAAGAGGCAACTATGATTCAGTAATAAATTTTATTATAAGTTTACTGCAAATAGTTTTTGCCGAAGAAATTAAAACACAATAGGTAGAAATTTAAAAGTAGGTCAAACAGTGATACATGCACTCCCCTTCAAATCTAAACCACTAACGTATTTTCAGCAATAAATTCGAATTTTTTCAAATAACAAAAATAAATATTCAAAAGAAAGCATAGCCTGGGTATGGCTGCTGTAAATAAATATCCAAAAATTCAATTCTTACCAACCCAAATAAACCTCAGTGGTGCCTCTAGTATTCAAAGTGTGTCAAACAAAGTAAGCAAAAGCTCAATGAAAATGGCACCATCGTGGTTACATAATATATACGTAACCTAACCAACAGAGTATTGTGGAAAAATGCACTCAAACGGACAGTACTCACGGATTTAATCAATCATTCAAAACAGAATATACAAAGGTACGCAGAGTGGCGAGCTGATTTCCACAAATTTTACTTTAAAACTAAATTTAGTCACCCACCGGGAGCCAAAGGGAAGGAGCTCGATACAAAACTGTTAACATTTTGTATCAAGCACAAAATTTATTTTCACCATCTGGTGCTGCAAGAAATGCCGTGAAAAGTAAAAAGCTGGGGGGGGGGGCAATTCGAACAGAACACAACCGCACAAAACACTCACAGAAACAACAACGTGTTTTGTTTGTTCATGACAGTGGTAGGCAAAAATCGCACACCTGAATAAATAAAATACAGATTCGAAAAAGTCCAAACTCGAGAAAAACACACGGCAATTCTTTTATTTCAAAAATTATCTTTCAACAGAATGAATGAATATTCAAGAATCTGGTCAAAAATACTTTCAATTTCGTCATCGCATACCATTTCCCATACTTTTTTAAATATCACGAAATAACTACAAGTAAGGCCAGGCATCTATCTTCTCAAGGAAAACTGAATTCTGAATTCTGAAGGAACAAACATTTTTCATATTCCTAGCATCAAGATTAGTGTGATTACTCTATTCCAAAGACTTTCATTCCTGAAGAACCCCCAAAAGCAGGAATGATTGAATTATTGTCATACTCGTACTTAAAAATGGATAAATTATCTACGTAGTAGATTACAAAAATATACAAAATTTGAATTTAAATTCAAACACATACGTACATTATTATACGTACCAGTTTTGACACAAAAATTCAAATTACTCCCAAATTCAACAAGACTACGTAATCTAACTATTACTGAAAAAATTATTTCAATTTCTGTCCCACAAAAATTTCCACTTCATAAACTTCTCTCTTAAAACCCTCTCTCCGACATTTTGTTCACAATAAGTAGCTAGTAAATCGAGGAAACGGTGTGGAGGCGAAAGAATAGAAATATATATAGGCAAGTTGAAGAGGGGAAAACAACCCCCAAATATACTTATATAATTTCATCCTACGAAGGTAAAGGTACCACAACAGTGACATAGTTTATGGGGAAGTAGCCGGCCTGTCCGGTCCCTGGTATGGTGCCCTCGAACCAATTCTCATCAATTTGGCTGACCAGATTCACGGCCTGACCCTCTTTCAGCTCCAACTCTCCCTCATTGAGGGCTTCAAAGTCATAGAGGGCCTTGGCATAGGGCTGCTGTGGCTGCGACTGACGTGCACCGACCCCGCCTATAATCAGATAAAAAATAGGGCACATCTACACGTATACAGTATACAGAAACAGGACAGAGGAGGACAAAATTTCGGTTTAAAAACACAAGTCATCGTGTGACACCCATCGCACTGCGGTGCGTGCGTTAGCGGGCGTTGTGCGGCATGTGTCTTTGTCTTAGGACTTAGGAAACGAGCGTTATCTTGCGGACAAGTAGAAGGGTTTAAGGTGTCAGGGTTCCGACCGCAGAGGTAGGAGCAGTTGCATTCCTTCAAGAAATAAGCATATACTACTGCTATACTGGGTCGGATGAGGGATTAAATTAGTGGACAACATAGATCCGTCGTAATACAATGCGCTCCTCCATTTTCACTTTCTGTTATATAAGGGGAGGGGGCGTACAAGATAGTAGGCAAGGGAAGGCCACTAGCTCTCTACAAAACACTATCCAGCCACAAACATCGCTTTCTCTCTTACACCATACAGCGAGTAAATTGGACCGAAACCTCTCTCCACCCGCTTCCCACTTTAAAAGAAAGCGACCTACCATAGGCAGGCGGGGCAGAGGCTGAAGACCAAGGATCAGCGGAGTTTTGGACACCTCCCCCTCCCCCGCCCATGGCCCAGGGGTCTTGCTGGGATCCACCACCACTGCTCCCGTTGGCCGTTGGACGGGTGGGACTGGACTTAACATTGGGCGAGGGACCGTCCCAAGAGTCCCCACTGAGAGGAGGCTGGGGGGAGTGACTCCGCAATGACAGCCTGTCAGATTCCAGAATGACCGGCTTTGGAATATGCTCCTGTCTTGGCTTGCTTCGGGCTTCCTCTATTCTGAACAGAAAATACAAACATAAAATATAATGAATCAAAACTGAACCAAACATCACTGAAGACCTAGTTTGCTTGATGCAAGACTGACGACATGACAAAAGTTGCAAGTTCCGGATGAAAATTAAGGTGGCTCCACATGCAGTCTTATTGGATAAAATTAAAAGTGTTGAGAATCAAAATTTTTCTGACAATCAACAACCGATTTAACGTCCTCCCACGCTTTTTTAATTAAAGCCCCCTCCCAATACACAGACGAAGGAAATACGCAGACCTTTGTCTTAGCGACTCTTCCAGCTGCTGTAGAATGTCGGCACTCTGTCGATGAAATTCAATCTGGGCACTCACAAAGGAGGACAGCTGGGAGATTTCCTCAACCTGAAACAGAAAAGGAAAAACGATAAAAGAAAAAACAGAAGAAAAATGAAACAGATCTACAACAAAAGAAGGGTTGCCTGCATAAATGATTATAATCAAGAGTCCATAATTAATTCCTCATATTACAGAAGAGTAAGCCACTATAGTGATCCTCTTCCACGCATTGCGTAACGGTGCTTAGATCACAATACGCGAATGTTCCCCTCCCCGTTGGGGAGGGTCTCGTTCAATCAGGCTAAGTCTAACTGACGTTACGTTTGCCCCCCCCCCCCAAACGGGGACCACTTTTGGAAATACGTAATCTGAAACTACCGAAATCTTTTGCTGGACCCCTGGATTTTTAGAGTTTTGAAAGTGGGGGGGGCTTAAAAATTAGCATTGGTTTAATTTAACAGACATTTGGAATGTTTGAAAACGTTACTTGCTTCAAAGCCAAGTAAGCTACCAAAGCCCAAAACATTCAGCATTATACACAAGTAGGAAAAATGCTCCTTGCAGTCGCATGAAAAATACAATATGAGCCAGAAGGACAGCATTCAATTCGGGAAAAGACAAGATTTAAAATGTATAATATGAGCCAGCATTTACTTATGTAAAGGACAAGATTTAAAAGTTTAATATGAGCAGCTCCCTTTCTCGGGCTCATATTGACGCCTTGGGACGATGTTGTGTACGCAACTTAATCGATGCCAACGTACAAAATTAGAGTAAGTGTAAAAAATAGACATTGCTCAGAGCCGCCCCCCCAGGAGCCTGCACAGAGTAACTTAACCTGCTACTTAGACTATTGATAATATCACACTATTTACGTAATTACGTATTATATATTTACGTAACCATAATCTGGGGTATTTTTACACAACGCACTTTTCAGCAAGTCCTTTTTGTCATTGCAGCCAGCATATACCATTAGCTAGCTGTCATACCCTTAGCTTCTGTCACAGATCTGGTGTATTCAATAAAGCATATGTCTGACTGAATGCTCTAATTCAGAATCATATGAGCAAAACACGACGAAGATAGAGAGAAACCACTCCCTGCGGGCCGTCCGTGCGGCGTCAATATGAGCCCGAGAAAGGGAGCTGCTCATATTAAACTTTTAAATCTTGTCCTTTACATAAGTAAATGCTGGCTCATATTATACATTTTAAATCTTGTCTTTTCCCGAATTGAATGCTGTCCTTCTGGCTCATATTGTATTTTTCATGCGACTGCAAGGAGCATTTTTCCTACTTGTCCTATTTCATTTTTGGGAATGAGGGAATGTGTAATGTTTTAATATGGATTATTGACCAAAAAATTAACTCATAATGTTAAACTAAATGCTACCCCAGCAGCTTGAACCAGGAACTGGTTCAGTTGCTGGGGTAGCATTTAGTTGTATTGTTAACGTTAATGTTATGGTTAGCCTATTGTTAAAAAAGAAGAATAGGACAAGTAGAAAAATGCTGCAGTCTCATGAAAAATGCAATATGAGCCAGAAGGACAGCATTCAATTCGGGAAAAGACAAGATTTAAAATGTATAATAATGAGCCAGCATTTACTAATGTAAAGGACAAGATTTAAAAGTTTGATATGAGTAACTCCCTTTTGTCGGACTCATATTGACGCCGCTCTGAGCAGCCTGCAGGGAGTGGTTTCACTTATAATTTCGTCGTGTTTTGCTCATACTTGATTCTGACAGAACTTTCAGGCGGACATATTTACTTTATTGGGTACACCAGATCTGTGACAGAAGCTAATGGAGTATGACAGCTAGCTACCAAAAGAACTTCAGAATATTACATCAGTAGTCTAAGTAGTTAAATATGATACTTGGAAATACAATGATTTACACTTACTCTAATTTTGTCGTTATCGATTAAGTTGCGTCGTCCCAGAATGTGACTGCTCATATTAAACTTTTTAAATCTTTGTCCTTTATAAGTAAATATTATTTTAGAACTTCGAAATACTTCCTTCTGGCTCTGTATTGTATTTTTCATGCGACTGCAAGTACCGTGCTGAATGTTTTGGAGCTTTAATACAACTGGCAAGTAACAGTTTTCAAATGTCTGTTCATAAACCAATGCTAATACAAGCCCCCCCACTTTCAAAACTCGGGGATCCAGCAAAAAGAGTTTCGTATTTCCAAAGTGGTCCCAGTTTGAGAGATGCGTCAGTTAGACCTTCGGTGGACATGCAAGCACCGTTACGGTAAAATTGGAGAGAAAAAATGAGCTCTTCTGCTGTGAGGGTATTGTGATCTTGATTATGTCATTCTGGACTTTTATTTTCTTTGTGTAGAATCTGGCATTTTCTTCTGTTTTTTTCTTTATCGTTTTCCTACCAACAAGGTGAAATCTCCAGCTGTCCTCCTTTGTGGTGCTTCAGACCCACCATCGACTTAGGCTGCGGCTGCAACAGCTGGAAGAGTGACAAAGGTCTGCATTCGTCTGTCTCATTGAGACAATTAAAGAAACGTGGAAACATTCAAATCAGTTGTTGTGTCAGAAGAACTTTTGATTCTCCAACACTGTCCGGATAAACGGAGCTGCCTGCTCGAGTGATGTTTGGTTCAGTTTTGATTCATTATATTTTATGTTTGTATTTTCTGTTCGAATAGAGGAAGCGAGAGACTTTATTCAACCGACCAAATTCTGGGATCTGACAGGCTGTGCAGGTCACTCCCCAGCCTCTAGGTCAGTGGGGACTCTTGGGTCCTAAACCTCATTAAGTCAGTCACACCCGGCAGAGCAGTGAGTGTGGATCCCAGCACAGACCCCTGGACATGGAGGGTGTCCAAGGCTCCGCTGATCCTGATTAATCGGCCTGCTGCTACAGTCGCTTTCTTAGAGAGTGGGAAACGGGTGGAGAGACGGATCAGTCGCCCGTATGATTGTGGAGAGAAACGTGTTTGTGGCTGGACTGGAGAATGCGACCTAATACGATGTTATCCGCTGAACCCCAATCCCCGAGTAGCGGTAGTGCTGAAGGGAATGCAACTGCTCCTCTGCAGTCCCGTATGCCTTGTCCGCAAGGTGCCTTTCGTTCCAAGACAGACACATGCTGGCACCTCCCGCAAGCGCAGTGCGATGGGTGTCACACAATGACTGGCGTGCAAACCAGCCTCTCCTCTGTCCTGTTTTCTGTATACTGTATACGTGCCAGATGTGCCCTATTTATCTGATTATAGGCAGAGTCCGTCAGTCACGGCTACAGCAGCCTCTATGCCAGAGCTTCTATAACTTTGAGAGACCCTCGATGAGGAGAGTTGGAGCTGAGAGGGTCGAGGCCATGGTCAGCAAATTGTGAGTGGTTCGAGGGCACCAACCTACTGCACTGCCAAATATGTCACTGTTGTGGTACTGCCCCCACCTTCATTTGGGCTTAATACGTAACT
>JASAND010030064.1:0-11479 GCA_030248195.1 Trissonchulus latispiculum | reverse complement strand
TATATACAGATTAAAGTGGTTGATAATGGAGGGCTGTCATACGGTACTCCTCAAGACGTATCGGATTTTAGCTTGAAATTACGCACCGGATTGAAGCATCACGCTAAAAATGACCGATTTTTAAGCATCCGATTCAATTTTTATGGTATATACACCAGACTTCAACCACCTTCACAGCGAAACAGCTGGTTGCACTGGTGTTGCACAATTCTTGATGAGATGATATGTATTGTAAATTAAAAGTAAACGTTTCTTTTCTGTTGAGTCGAATCGAAATTATGTAGAAAAGTATTTTTTAGTTGATTGACTTTATGTAGAGAAGTATTTTGTTCATTTTAATGATGTGCTTATTGAGTTGGGTTTGTTTAGTAAAATAGACTTCAACTTTACCTCGATGTGTAACGCCGACTGCGGTTGTGACGCTGTGGGACTATCTCCTGTCTGCACCAGAAATGGAACTCCATTCTTTTCGCCTTGCACCGCTGGATGCTCAGACCTTACCATTAAGAATCTCAAAACTTTCAACTTTGTAGGTTATGTCTTCCTTCAGTTACTTATATACGTACTCAGTTGTGGCCTGGTAGAAAGAATCAAACCTGAAGATATCCTAATGTTATAGTGCCGTGACGGCCGAGTGGTTAAGGCGTTGGACTAAGGATCCAAGAATCCGAGGTTCGAATCCCCGCTGCCACAAGACTGTCACAAATCCTCCTGAGCAAGGGAATAAGTACATATCGATTCGCCGTGGGCTCCAGCCAACCGGCCAATTTTCCAGGTCCAGCCAACCCAGCTGTCTATCCTTAACTGGTTGCTAAATGGGTACCACGGCGGTGAGAAAGAAGGAGTCTGTGTTGGGTCTGTGGGATCTGTGTTCTGGCGTAAGCCTGATGAAGGGCTACCCCCTTCCACAGATGTAGTCAACATTTGAGTTGTCACTCCTGGCTTCGGGCTGAGAATCCGGAGATAAGCACCGGCACTCTATAACCTTCTGTAAGTTGACCTTACCGTTTTTACCTTTTGAGTTTGTGTGAGGATATGAAGGGGTAACCTTTCTTTTGTTTTTTTTCAGTTATTTTTGTCCATACAGTTGCAATTTTTTAGTGCCAAAGAATTTAACAAATTTTGGTACAGACGTTGAGGAAAAAACGCAATGTTGTTCATGATGTTCTGTTTTTCGAGTATAATGGACAAGAAATATTTGTCTCTTCTATTCTATCTTTAGAATTCGTAAATCTAATCAACAAAGTTTTCCTTTTACAGGAATTCAATAATTGTTCCTGTGCCGGAGAGTCTGTGTCCAGAGAGTTTTGTAAAGACGATTGCTACATCGGAACTATTCTCTTCTTTACGCTTATGGTTATCACTGGACTGATTGGTGGAATTACTGTAATTCCTGGAGTACTGATTGTACTCAGGTAATAATTATGAGTTGTCTAAGCTGACAAATAACTTAGCTATTATCAAAGCTGTTTAAAACAACGTCTACAGTATGCATGGCTTCTTCTTTCTTTTAAAAAAGTAATTGTAAATAGATTTTTAGATTAATAATGTCATTCCAATGTTCTGTCTAGTTTTGTTGTCATTTTATGCAGACTCCAATGATTGCGTCTCTAATTTAGATGTGTGAAACCGGAACTCAGATCTGTTGCTCTTGGGATGTCAGCGTTCATTTCTAGTTTAATAAGTAAGATTTAGGTGTATCTAACCAGTAACCATATTGTTGCCCTCTGATAAACTTCTGAAATATGTTCTTTTAATTTGGCTCGGGTTTCTTTGGAATGACATCTATTAAGTGGCATACTGGCTTGGCTTGGCATGATTTTTGCAATTTTTGCTTGTGTTGGTTTTGTTGTTTTTAGGTACTTTTCCTTCGCCAATTGTCTATGGCTATATTATTGACACAACTTGTTTGAAGTGGGGCAAAACCTGTACAGGAAGCGGTGCTTGTGAAATATACGATCCAACACTTTTGCGATATCGGTTTGTTTTTGCTAATTGTAATTTTGCGCAAAACTTATCACTTTCCGTTTGTTTGCACAGGTTGACTATCGTTTACATTGAAGCACGTGGTGCACTTTGTGTTTTCTAATATGATCAGCAGACGATTTAGTGGCATCTCAGAGTAATGCATCGAGCCTGGGCATATAAAGTATTTATGCAGCAGCCGGTTGGTCTCTATAAGAACATTGTATTTATTAGGCAGTGACACGTGATTAGAAATTAAAATTGAAGCCTATATAAGCCTTGGAAAATACTAAGAAATCGCTGCTGTGGATTTGTAGAAGAGATCAGATCAGATGGAGTTTTATTTTGTTATTATTTTGCTTTTAGGTATTATTTATTTAATATTGTGTTGAGAGCATTTGGCATGCTGTTTGACCTTTTCGTAATATATCATGCAAAAAATTTGCGACTGCTGGAAGATCCTGCACAGCAAGATGAAATCGAAGAAGCTGAAGATGACGTTGCATTGAAGAAAATAAGCACTAATGTTGACCCTGTTGAACTGTAGAATTATTGTTGTTATTGTAAATAATTACATTATGTGTTTGTATTAAATTAAGGTGTTGCTAAGTTAATTTCTTGCCTCATACCTCAAATTGGGTCCAAGTTTCCTAAGGTTAGTGTTCTGGCTGGTTTTCATTTAGACAGTGTTTTCCAGATGTTTTGAACAAAAATTTTTGATATTTATTGCAAAGAGAAGACTACCGCCGTAGTCGATAGAGATTGAATTTTTCAATATTTCCTGTTCAGTTCAATCATAGGGTCTCCAAGCTCCGTCACACCGCACATGGAAAAAGAAGTCGCCAACAATCAGAATTTCTTTCGACTTAAGTCCTACCGCCGTCGGGGTCAAGGAGTAAGGAAAAATGTCCAAAGGTACCAAGAAATGTCCTGAAAAAAGTTTTTACACTAAATTTAATGTAATTGTACTTTGTAATTTTTCGTGAAAATTGCCCAAAATTTTGCATTTTTCATAGTTAAAGATTTTGATGAAAATTGTAAAAAATCGCAAACTTTAATAAAGCTAATACTTAATAGTTAATATTCTGAAACACTTCGTTAATTTATTCTTAAGGCACAAGCCCCTCAAAATTTTCTTAGGACAAGCCCTCCCCAGGATTCGACCCTATGTTAGTGTTTGAATAAGACGGTCTTATTTCTAAATTATCTGCATCCTCTGCATTATCTCTTCCTTTCTCTGAATTAACTTTTCAAACCCTTATTTTCAGCTGCACAACAGCATTGAAACAAAACATTCAGTTTAAATATTCATAAAGATTTTATTTTTGCTCACTCACCAATATTGTAAACAAGTTGGACTTGTGTTAAACAATTTGCACAGCTTCGATTTATACAAAACTTGTTCTCTGCCACAGTTTAGTTTACTTCGCAACCACCACAGACACTGCTGTACACACAAACTGCTATAATACTTCTCCAGTTAAAAGGAAATGTCGGTTGACTGGGAAAAGATCTATTCCTGTTATCAGGTGGCAAAAAACTTTATCTTTCGCATCGCCTTTGCCTCCGTGTATGGATTTTATATTTTCCATTTGCTCTACTCAGCTTTCTACCTACATGGCTACATCTTTGCCCTTCATCAAGAGTATGACTTTGAATGGATGAACGTCAGTCGCCATGAAGGCTATTTAGGAGAGGGCCATATTATGATTTATCATTACCTCATTTTCCCCTTACAGTTGAGAGCTGTGGTGGTTGTATTGGCTGTTTTGGTGCTGTATGGTTTTCTAAAGTAAGCTTTAACAAATCCGTTATTAATGGTACTTTAACCTGCGTTTCTCCAGCTTAACAAGGAATTTGATATATACAACAACAACAACAACAATATATATGCTAAAAGTCTGCATATAAGGAAATGTTTCTCTCAGTCTCCGCTCATTGGTGGATGCTCCAATTTTTACCGACATTCCCTTTGCAGAACCTTTCAATTAAAACACTCTTGAAAAGGACTTTTCTTTTTCACCTGGTTGCATATTTTAGGGCTTTGGACCAAAAACTAACACCGTGGAGAATCTTTAAGTTGTCGTTCTGGTTGGCAACAACGATATCAGTATTTCGCTGCACTTTGGAAGGAACAAATATTATGACAACAACTAATTCTTTCTTCTTTTATTATTTATGTAGTGGAGGTGTTATTTCTGTTCTGACCATTCACGCAGGCTCAGTATCTGGTCATAAACTCGTGAAAGCCGATTAAATAGCTCATCGTTAGTTTTCGTTCTGTTCAACATCAACATCATTAAACTGACACCAAGTGGTCAATTTTCCCTGGCATGCTGGCCGAATCACCATCACAAAATCGGGTATTTCTGGTCGCCATTCTTTGATGTAGTTGAAAAAGTTAATACACGATTGATAGTCTTTGTATTCCGATTTGAGAACAGCACTAAGCCTTGCAGCAGAGGGACAGCCCAATGGACAAATTTGCTGCTCGCCTTCTCCCTGGGGATTCCTTTCTTTCCGGCACTCCAAGATCTGATCGGAACTCACTTCCACAAAGCACGACTCCGGATTAACACAATTCACCGTTCTCCCTTCTAAAATATAAATGTACCGTTTCAGTTTACCTTAACCAATTCCGCAATCCAAATTTTTGGCAAACACTGTAAAAATTTGAAATTGTTATTTGTTGCTAATTAATGTTGTAGACCCCCCTTAAAGTTTTTGAATTTTTAGGGGTTGACTTTTCTCCGAAGTCGGGGTTATATATGCGGAAATCTGCTTCCGTTTGGTGCAGCGCCCTCCTTTTTGCCCATATTAAAATTACACTGGGTTAAGCTCAAGTAACTGAAGAAAACAGTTCAGAATTTAAATTTGATATAACACGTGTGGTGCGGCCACAAATTGTGGTGAATGCTAAATTGTGTACAAATTTTCACGAAGAACCCAGACTAAGTCACAAGAACTTCCGATTAATTAATTCATTTTCCGATAATAGAATACCAACGCCGGAAAAGATCGCAACAAGAAGTAATAAAGAAGTAGTGACTGAAGAAGTGGTCCCGTATATATTAAATTTTTGAGAACTGCAAAGATTACAGAAGGATTCAATCAATTTGTTGACGGGTGGAAACTCAGAGGTTGACGAACCTCATGTTGCAACCTGTATCGAGACTCTAATAATGTGGAGCCTCTCTGTTCAATGTTTCACGCCAACTTGAAATCCCCTTATCTGACTCCCGAAAAAGCAATGTAGCCTGTTAAGAACTGTCTGGATTGCCTAATCATCGTGGAGCATAGAAAACGCAAGCTAAATGTCAAGAGTCCTTGATTTTCTTCTATATATTAGAAGAAGAGTAAGCCACTAGATGGCTCTTCTTCTTGGCATTGCGTAACGGTGCTCCGACCACAATACGCGAATGTTCGCCTGCTTGGGGAGGGGGTGACAGGTATACCCCCTTTGTCTGGGGGGGGGGGGGTAGCCAAAAGTGATCCCCGTTTGGGGGGGGGGTCGCTCAAGCAGGCTTAATTTTTTGGCTTAAGTTTGACTCATTCTGATTGGCTCTTGCCGACCCCCCCCCCCCCCCCCCAAACAGGGACCACTTTTTGTGATCCCCCAAACGGGGACCTTTTTTGGAAATAAGCTGTAACTACCGTAATCCTTTGCTAGACCCTCCTCCCCAAACGGAGGGGGGTTTCTGCTATCTGATTGGCTGTTGGCTACCAACCAAACGGGGAGCTTTTTGGCTAGCCCCCCCCCCAAACGGAGTGGGTGGTATGCGCTGTCGATTTAGTCGACCCCACCCCCAAACGGGGGAAAATTCGCGGTTTGTGGTCGGAGCACCGTTACGCAATGCCAAGAGAAGCCCTCTAGTGGCTCACTCTTCTTCTTAATAATAGTGCAATTATGCACTCTTGCTATTATCCAATTCAGTCCAGATTTTAATTTGCGTTTTGTTATTGTAGACATGAAGCAATAGAGATGTTGTCAGTTCTAAATATATTGGTTCTATCAAGAGTACATAATAATAAGAGTATGCCACTAGGAAAGCTCTATGTTATCAGAGCAAAAACTATGCTCTGCTCGCTAACGGCCCACCCCCCGCAAATTAGACCCTTCACTTCAAAGAATTTTGTGCGCTATGTTTGTGTTCTAATCTAAGGCTCAAAGCAGGCACAAAATTCGCGAACGCACTGCTTGTGTTTTTGAGCTTAAGCACATAAACATAGAGCGAGTGAGCGTACCCCCGTTTCGACTAGGTACTGATTTGCGGGGGGACCACTAGGGTCTGATTTGCGGGGGGGGGGGGTGGGCCGTTAGCGTGCAGAGCATAGTTTTTGCTCTGATAACATAGAGCTTGCCTAGTGGCATACTCTCATTATTATGTACTCTTGGTTCTATCTAATGTTTCGATTTAAATTCGTGTCAGTAAAAATTGCCCCATAAAGAATCATCTCTTGCTTAACGTTTTCTTGGATCTTTTCCACAATCCCCCCCTCAAAACAAACAGGTTGGATTGGGGTTATTGGGTGATTCAAATGCGTTCATATTTTGGTAGGGTGCTACCTGAGGCTCAGCGATTTCAAATATGTAAAAAAACTTCAAATTTTTAAAAAATTTAAAATTTTTAAAATTTCAAAGTTTCAAAAAATTTTTAAATTTTCCGATAGAATCGATGATGGTGAGTATTTTCCCTTCTTGCACCAACATCTGAAAATGCTTCCTGCGATCTCTACAGCGGATCTAACTGCAAAGAGCACAAGAAATTACCGCCAATACTAGGAACGCGATTACTGTTGTATATATGTCGTAGTAATTTCTGTATTCAGTAAATACTGTATTTACTGGCCCATTTCAGTAAATACGGTATTTACTAGTAAGAATTGTATTTTCTTTAAACGTCCTATCTTTACACGTAAATACCATTTTTACTGAAACTCGTCCAGTAAATACTGTATTTTCTAGTAAATTCTGTATTTTATCTTAAACGCCTTTGTCTTTGTGTGTGGCTAGGAAAAGAAAGGACATGCCGACGTCATATTTAAAGTCAAAAGATAGGTCATGCATAGTAACAATATGTACAAAGGGGGTGCATGAAGATAAACTTCAAAAGTTTAAAACAGTTTACAAAAGTAAAAAATAGTATAATGTTAATCCAGTTAACACATTAAAAGCAGATTTGCTAACACCTTAAATCTTAATTGCAGAAACACTATAAGTTTACTCAATGTTTTAAAAATGCTATTTGTGTATTTTTTAAAATTAGGAAAAGCAAATTGAAGACTATAAAGTAACTAATAAATTTTTAATTAATCGTAATTCATTATGAATATATAATACCTGTATACATATATACGGTACATTTCACGGAAAGAATGACCGTTGGCGAAATTTCAAGAAAAAATGGCAATTTTCCTCAATTTATCTACATTTGTAGACCTAAGCTTGAGCATATTTTGCAACTAAGCCCATTAACCAACTCGTTCGCGAATGAACGAGTTGGTTAATGGGCTTAGAATTTTTCGAATTCTCACAGAATTTTTCGCCAACATTTTTCCACTTTGAGGCAATTTTGGAATTTTTATCAATTTTCAGGGCAATTTTCGCGAACGAGTTGGTTTATGAGCTTGCGTAAATTTAGTTGCAAAACATGATCCAGCTTAATATCCACAAATGTAGCCAAATTTGCCAAAATCGCCATTTTTTCGTGAAATTTCGCCACTTTGTCAATTTCGCCAACGGTCATTCTTTCCGTGAAATGTACCGTATATATCTGTTTTGATTTTAAAAGCTGTGTTTTAAAAGCTAAAATATTTTTTAATTTTGTAAACTAATGTTTTAAGCTTCTGAACTATATCTTCATGCACCCCCTTTGTACATATTGTTACTATGCATGACCTATCTTTTGACTTTAAATATGACGTCGGCATGTCCTTTCTTTTCCTAGCCACACACAAAGACAAAGGCATTTAAGATGAAATACAGAATTTACTAGAAAATACAGTATTTACTGGACGAGTTTCAGTAAAAATGGTATTTACGTGTAAAGATAGGACGTTTAAAGAAAATACCATTCTTACTAGTAAATACCGTATTTACTGAAATCGGCCAGTAAATACAGTATTTACTGAATACAGAAATTACTGCGACATATATACAGGCGGCGTTTTCTTTTAATCTTTACAGTTAGATCCGCTGTACAGACCGCAGGAAGCATTTTCAGATGTTCTTGTAAGAAGGGGAAATACTTACCATCATCGATTCTATCGGAAAATATAAAAAAATGTTAAATTTTGAAATTTAAAAAATTTTAAAATTTTTTAAAAATTTGATTTTTTTTTACATTTTTGAAATCACTGAGCCTCAGGTACCACCCTACCAAAATATGAACGCATTTCAATCACCCAATAACCCCAATCCAACCACTTTGTTTTGAGGGGGGATTGTGGAAAAGATCCGTTTTCTTTCCTGTGGTTGATTTCGTTGTTGGTCTCGCTGTAGAATTACATTGCAGGTACTGCTAAAACCACGAGCTAACTGAACAAACAATGCCTATTACTAAAGAACGGACCCAAACTGACAACCGGCAATCGCATTTAAACTCCCCCATTTTATGACTTATTTTAGACTTGTCTATTTTTATGGTTATTTTAGAGTTGACAGTGAACCTTTTCGAGCAGTGAGTTAAATGAGCTAAAAGAATTAAAATGAACTCAATCCTTTTCGCGCACAGGGTTAACAGAGTTAAAACAGTTCATTTTCACTCGACTGAAGGGTTAAACAAGTTTTAAAGTTTTAACTCTACCCTTTTAACTCGCGAGCGGAAAGGACTCATTCTATATTATTCATGCGTTCTCCTTACCCCATCTTGCAGCAAAAGAATCGCAACCCTCAAACATGTAGCAGATGAGAACCGCTACACCAACATAAACTGTACAACGTCCCATTTCTGTGTAGAAACTTTAAACATACAATGAAACTGAGCAAGGATTAAAAATTGAAAAATAGAATTTAGACGCAGTGACCATGACATTTGAAAGAAAACGATACAGTGTTCATCATAGGTTTACATAAAATGTTTTGTAGTGTTAAATTGAATACGTTAAACGTTGCGTACAACTTAATTCAACGGGATATAAGTATATTATATAAGCATATTAAACAGGACTGAGGTTGAAATTAAAAATATATGAGCTGAACCGGTGCACCACCACGCGCTTGGAGAAGATCATAAATCTCACATAATTTAAAACAAACGTTTCTCGTTGATCCTTTGGAGCTTCGTGACATCGTCATGTGTTGTGTGGTCGAGTCGAACATGGTCCAATTCTACAAGCGTTCGCTGCTACCAAGAGTTCACAATTCTATTAAGAGTGAGCCACTAGAGGGCTCCTCTTCTTGGCATTGCATAACGGTGCTCCGACCGCAATACGCGAATTCCCCAGTTTGGGGGGCGACAAAACATAACCCCTTCCCGTTTGGTATATAACATATATATATATATATATATATGTTATATATAACAACATTATATATAACATTAAACAGGACTGGGACTGAAATTAAAAATATATGAGCTGAACCGGTGCACCACCACGCGCTTGGAGAAGATCATAAATCTCACATAATTTAAAACTAGTGATGTGGATCGGATCGGCGGATCGGATCGGATTTTCGGATCGGATCGGCCGGATCGGATCGGCTTGATTTTTCCGGATCGCCGATCCGGCAAATGAGGCAAAATTCGGAACTTTGTACCAATTTTTACAACATTACAAAATTTCTTCGAAGAAATTATCAAAAGTTTTCATCTGAATTTTGTTCAATTGTTGAATTTTTCGTTGTTAATGTGAATGTTTTGATGTTAACGTTTTGCTTTACCTTCTTTCTCTGTATAAAGCCCGGT
Organism: Trissonchulus latispiculum; assembly: GCA_030248195.1. NCBI lineage: Eukaryota > Metazoa > Nematoda > Enoplea > Enoplida > Ironidae > Trissonchulus > Trissonchulus latispiculum. The sequence goes on along the minus strand of JASAND010030064.1, from coordinate 1,607 downwards.
TCATACCTCTGTCCGTTTGTCCGTTTCTGGTTGTCCGTTTGTCCGTTTGTCCGCTCACATATTGGTTCATACCTTTCCGTTTGTCCGTTTGTCCGTTTGTCCGTTTTTCCGTTTGTCCGTTTGTCTGTTTGTCCGTTTGAGTTTTTGATTCATACTTTTCCGTTTGTCCGTTTGTCCGTTTGTCTGTTTGTCCGTAAGGTTTGTCCGTTTAGACTTCAACACTGCTCTACTTTTCCGTTTGTTGTCCGTAAGCAAGAAGTATGAATCAATTCATAAAAGCAAACCAGACAAACGGGCAAACGGACAAACGGACGAACGGAAACAGACAAACGAACAGCTAGGTATGATCTGATATGTGTGTACAGCAAAACGGACAAACGGAGAAACGGAAATTCGGACAAACAGACAAACGGACAAACGGACAACCGGAAAATAGGTATGAACCGGGCTTAATTTTTGCACAGTCCGCTCCCCATTTTAAATTCCTTAAGAAAAAAAGATAAATATTTAAATGATAACCATGTTGTGAGAATTAAAGAAATTAAAATACGGAAATTTTGAAAAACCAAAAATTCCGAACATTAGGTGCATAATTGGTTGCAAAGGTTGCAAGCATGGGATAACGTGGGGGGAGAATGAATGGGTGCAGACACCATCAGAACGACAAAAAATAGGCAGTCGTCGAGACGGAAAAGGTGGACCCCAAAGCAATTTTTACCAAAAATTGCTAATGTTTCAGCAAATTTTTTGCGAAGTTTTTCCAAAAAAATTCTTAAAAATCGCTAAAAATCTTCACTTTTAACTTACATATCTTGGCCAAGCATGCTGAAACTTTGTCAATTTTGCATATTTCGTGGGTAGACCTTTTTAAAATTTTTGGAATTTTTCAGGGATAGGGAAACCCTTCGCTTCGCCAGAGTCGTGGAAGACACCTCCGCCAGAATTGGACCCCGTGTTAATGTATATATGTTAATGCATGGTTGTAAGAGCAAAATTATATACGCCGCGGAACCAGCTCTATTTGATAACGGAAATAAGATTTTCAATTAGCATAAATTTTAGCAAATCATTGAATATTTTAGATTTTTCGTTAATAAAATCCGGGATTCCAAATTTTTTCCTGATTTTAAATGTTTCCTGATTTCCTTTCCGAACGATTTTGACTAAATAAAACATTGCCTATAAATCTATAGAACTATAAATGTATTCTTAAGCTTCCAGTAAATGACCAAAGTTTGTACGCTTATTTTTGGTCTTACACCCTAGTTTCTAGTGATGTGGATCGGATCGGCGGATCGGATCGGATCGGATCGGATCGACAAATTTTCGGATCGGATCGGCCGGATCGGATCGGCTTGATTTTTCCGGATCGCCGATCCGGCAAATGAGGCAAATTTTGAACATTTGTACCACTTTTTTTACAAAATTGTAAACTTTTTTCGAAGAAATTTTTAAAAGTTATTTGGAATTTTGTTCAAATGTTGAATTTTCAGTTGTTAATGTTTTTGGTTTATGTTCTCTCTCTGTATTAATAAATTTTTATACGCATATATAAAAAAGTCAAATGGGATTGCTCTCTAATATTAAGTAATTTTTGGACAGTCTGA
>JASAND010030063.1:0-12340 GCA_030248195.1 Trissonchulus latispiculum | reverse complement strand
ACCAGTGGTCAAACTCACTAAAACAGTTTTTTTTCAGGAAATTTGGCGGTTACCGATTATGGCTAAGTCGGCCTGGTGCTGGGTGGTGGTAAACGATGGGCATGCTATCGAAGTCGGTACACTGTGAGCCCTGACCACGGAGACCTGTGAGTCACGGTTCCAATGGTGGTCCAAAATGAAAGTCTTAAAAGTCAGTTTGCCAAACACTTCGAACGGAGGAGGGAATTCAATGGCGTGTATATTGTGTGCAATATCAATAATCACTTTTAGCCTGGCCTAGGGCACAGTATAAGCTCCATATATCAAATACTGCAAAGCTGGAAAGGGAACCTTAAAAATCACAGAACTACAAGAAAGAATAATGCTCCTCTGGAGGATGTAATAAGTAATTTGGGGTGTGGTTAGGTTGTAAAATCAAGAGAGGACTAGTCTTTAAAATGCTTAATATGGGGCTAGGTTCAAAAATAGAAGAGGACTAGGTTGTGAGCGAATTAATATGGGCACAGCTTCGCCGAACAACCCATATTCGCGGGATTTCACGCTTCGTCTTAGCTTTTGTCACGTACAGAGTTATCAATATCAGTTAATAATAAGAAATTTAAGGAGTTGAATACTCACTGAATGCTGTTTATATACAAACAGTGTTAGACTAGCTAGGAATATATACGTAATTGTCATTGATCGTATTAAACTGCGGCAAGCAACGAGAAGAGATCTGAGAATACGATGCTAAAGCTATTAAAAATAGAAAGTCAGAATCCTAAAATTATTATTGAAATATAAATTTGCCGTAAAAATGGATAAAATGGTTAGAATAGAGCTTTTTTCTTGAAACTAAAGTTTGCTAAAATGAAAGTTCCATTAAAGCTCGAATACATAGCAGTCGATTATTTATGCACTATAAATGCATTGTGGATAGGAATAGTGATTTACATTTATAAACCGCGAATATGGGTTGTTCGGCGAAGCTGTGCCCATATTAATTCGCTCACAACCTAGTCCTCTTCTATTTTTGAACCTAGCCCCATATTAAGCATTTTAAAGACTAGTCCTCTCTTGATTTTACAACCTAACCATCACCCATATTACTTTTTCATGCTCCAGAGGAGCATTTTTGTTTCTTGTATATATATATCTAACGAATTTTTGAAACGTAAAGACATGCCGCAGCCGCAAACATGGAACAGTTTACAATCCAAGTTTTTCAAAAAAATCAGCTTCAGTAGATTAACATTAACATTACTACCCGGCTCATTATGCATTTATTTATCTATTTATGTATTCAATATATATTATATTTTTGAAACGGCAGTAGCTCATAAAAATCTTTAGATTTGCTGATCTATTTTACTTTGGAACCATCTTAAAAATTTCACTGAAACTAAATTTTTTGAGTTTACAAGTCGGTTAAGCTTACTTAATAATTTTGCAATATACAACCCTGGTTAAACGCTGTGAGTAGAGTTAAAATTTTGCTAGTACCGAGAATTTCAAGGAAACCATTTTCTTAAAAGGATCGCTTAAAATTTCAGAAAAGCACAACTTATATCATGAGGGTGCGCGGAGCGCCCCTCATAATATGAGCTATAAAGGCACTTTGCGGATTAGGGAAACTGTTAATTAGCCATAACTAATTAACGGTAGGGAGTTGAGAGCTAAAGTTTACATTTTTGAAATCTCCAGGCCAAGAGCTTTCGAATGATACCAAACTTGTCCGGAAAAAATGAACTTTGAAAAAATCGACTTTTTGATACAAGTGGGGTTTTTTTCTCTGTATCGACCACTTTTATAGGGCGATTTTTGCGCACACCGATTTTTCAAACGGCCCATAGGAAAAATTTTTCTATACTAATTTTTGATTATCTAGGTTATGGTCCAGATCAAGTTTATGTTTGATTTCCGAATTTCGCTCTGGGTCGATTTTTACAGATGATCAAAAATGGAAAAATCTCCAGGCCAAGAGCTTTCGAATGATACCAAACTTGTCCGGAAAAAATAAACTTTGAAAAAATCGACTTTTTGATACAAGTTTAAAAGTGGGGGTTTTTTTTCTCTGTATCGACCACTTTTATAGGGCGATTTTTGCGCACACCGATTTTTCAAACGGCCCATAGGAAAAATTTTTCTATACTAATTTTTGATTATCTAGGTTATGGTCCAGATCAAGTTTATGTTTGATTTCCGAATTTCGCTCTGGGTCGATTTTTACAGATGATCAAAAATGGAAAAATCGACGGTCCCAACACAGAAAATTGTCAAAAAGTCGTCTAAAATAGCATTTTTTGGCCATTTGGTGGTGCGCATATATAGTAAATCGCGGTCGCTGAAAACGATGAGCATACTGCCGAAACCGATGGATGTGACCCTCATGCCCCATGGCGCCCGTGGTTCCTCGCCCAGGGTCAAAGTTGGGAAAAGTCCGTAATAACGGCTATTTTCGGCCATTTGGTGGTGCCCATATATAGTAAATCGGGGTCGCTGAACACGATGAGCATACTGCCGAAACCGCCCGAAGTGACCACTGGTCAGCATGGCCCCGTGGCACCTCGGCCAGGGTCAAAGTTAGGGTCAAAGTATGGAAAAGTCACTAAAACAGCGTTTTTCGGGATTTTGGTTGGGGGCATATATAGTAAATCGACTACGCTCGTGACCACTGGTCACTATGGTCTAGGTGGCCTATTGACCAGTGGTCAAACCCCATAAAACAGCGTTTTTCGGGGTTTCGGTTGGGGGCATTTATAGTAAATCGACTACGCTCGTTTCAATGAGCATATTTTCAGAACCGACGGAAGTGACCACTGGTCACTATGGCCTAGGTGGCCTATTGACCAGTGGTCAAACCCTCTAAAACAGCGTTTTTCGGGATTTTGGTGGGGGGCATTATAGTAAATCGACTACGCTCGTTTCAATGAGCATATTTTCAGAACCGACGGAAGTGACCACTGGTCACTATTGTCTAGGTGGCCTATTGACCAGTGGTCAAACCCAATAAAACAGCGTTTTTCGGGGTTTTGGTTGGGGGCATATATAGTAAATCGACTACGCTCGTTTCAATGAGCATATTTTCAGAACCGACGGAAGTGACCACTGGTCACTATGGTCTAGGTGGTCTATTGACCAGTGGTCAAACCCCATAAAACAGCGTTTTTCGGGATTTTGGTTGGGGGCATATATAGTAAATCGTCTACGCTCGTTTCAATGAGCATATTTTCAGAACCGACGGAAGTGACCACTGGTCACTATGGTCTAGGTGGCCTATTGACCAGTGGTCAAACCCCATAAAACAGCGTTTTTCGGTTTTTCGGTTGGGGGCATTTATAGTAAATCGACCACGCTCGTTTCACTGAGCGTATTTTCAGAACCGACGGAAGTTACCTCTGGTCACTATGGCCTAGGTGGCCTATTGACCAGTGGTCAAACCCCCTAAAACAGCGTTTTTCGGGATTTGGTTGGGGGCATATATAGTAAATCGACTACGCTCGTTTCAATGAGCGTATTTTCAGAACCGACGGAAGTTACCTCTGGTCACTATGGTCTAGGTGGCCTATTGACCAGTGGTCAAACCCCCGAAGACAGTGGTCATTGTTTGGAATAGAGAATCTTCTGGGAGTAATAAATTGCAGACTACTTCTGCCTAAGAGCAGCGCTCCCAAAAATTGGAAGAAGGACAAGTAGGAAAAATGCTCCTTGCAGTCGCATGTAAAATGCAATATGAGCTATGATGGTCAACATTTAAATATGTCAAGGACAAGATTTAAAACGTCTAATATGAGCCAGCATCTAAATCGGTAAAGGACAAGCTGTAACTGGCTAATATGAGCCGCCACGTTTCTCTTGGGCTCATATTGACGCGAGGATACTAAGTTGAGTTAACTATTTTTCACTTTTCAATTCGCATGTACACGTAATTGTCATGACATATATACGTCTGGTCTTGATACAATAAGTAAAGTCAAGTGGGTAAGCACACATCAAAGTTTTACACATCGGCTGTGTATTTTATTGTATAAGTGCTGTGTACAGTAAGCCGGTACTGAAGACTTGAAGAATACCGGTTTACTGGAGCTTTATGCATTTGTATCTAGTTTGCAGTATGTGTCTATGATTTAGCAAACTGGGATATATATATACCAAATGTATATGCCACTTAATTCAACTTTAAAGGGGAGAACTTTAGCTGCTTAAAGTGTTCACATATATACCTTAAATACGGTGTTTGAGCTAGTGAAATTAGATTCAGACAGGATACCTATAACCAAACATTATATGACGCTAATGACATTACGCAAGACGGTGAGGATTTTTTCAGACTTGGAATTGGGAATAAAAGTAAAGAGTCTGTAGGCAAGATGGTAAGAGGTCGTCGTGATGTCAAGCCGTTGAAACCACGGCAGCGAGCGTCAATATGAGCCCAAGAGAAACGTGGCGGCTCATATTAGCCAGTTACAGCTTGTCCTTTACCGATTTAGATGCTGGCTCATATTAGACGTTTTAAATCTTGTCCTTGACATATTTAAATGTTGACCATCATAGCTCATATTGCATTTTACATGCGACTGCAAGGAGCATTTTTCCTACTTGTATAACTAACATTTGGAAAACCCAACACTTCAAGGAGTTCAAAATTGCAACCTTTGTTAAATTCTTGTCTATATATAGATGCCTTAAAATAACTACTCATGGACACCTATTTAAACACTAATTTATAAAAACATAATTCTGGTGAAATTAAATATTCATTTAACATGACATGCATAAAAATAAATTAACAAAATATCAACCTCTACTGATTCGGGTTCGGTTAAATATTAAGATACACGGGGGTCTGGGGGCGGTAGCCCCCAGCAAAACCACACTCTGAGCACGAAAAATCGCGTCTAAAAATTAATTTAGAGCACTCTAGGCATTAATATTTTAGTTTCAGTAATAAATTTCCTTTGGTTCGTTAACTGAAAAAAAGATCCGGATGGTTTTTCTGCCGGATCCGGATCTGCAATATCCGGCAGGATCCGGATCCGGATATCCGGTCGATCGCTACAAGTTACCCATACCAAGTAGCTCCTTGGCCCATCTTGGTACAAGATGACGACCGCTGACGCTTTTACCTATCTATTACTCAATTCGTATGTAGAGTCTATCCGAAACCCATCCTATCTAAAATGTAGAGAAATTGAAGACAGACAAATTTCTACCAAACTTTTTTACTTACACAAACACCTAAAGCAAATAAATCAGGTCAAATTACAACAATGTTAAAATTTGCACTTTTAAGGCAGTTTTTTAAACAAAGTTCTGGAAATAATAGCATAGAAATGAAAAAACTGTCAAAAAACAGTCGGAAAACGTTTAATACACGTAGCGTAAATTTCCCCCCAAAAGTTGAAGACAAACTCGACGATTTGGTCAAATCTTCGGTTAACATGTCCTCTATGAGGTCACAGACGGAATCGGAAAGCTTGGAGAGAATTTTACGGCATCCTAATTCCCCCCTAAATTCACTCTGCAATAAATACTAAGATAGGGCGAGCCGTATCATCATCATCTCTCGCCGGCCACTGAAAATATCGGAAATCGTCATTTGTCATGGTTTTTCTATTCGCATCCTCATGTAGGTTTTTCAAATGATGAGTACAGGCTTCTGGATTGGTACACCTTCACGCTACCGGCGGACCAAGCGGCCTTTCCGGTGACGTCGGTGAATTTGACCGCCACAAAGTCACCGCAAGGCACCTCAGAAACCGCAGAAGGAACCTGAAGATCCGGATTCTGTGGGCACGAAACCGGCTTATTGTCATCATGGGCTGACTCTGATTCAGACTCAGTGCTGGTTGGACGTCAGTGGTAACTGAGGTGTTCAGAGGAGGAATAGACACAGTCTGAGGGTTCACTAGACAGGGAGCAGGTGTATAAGATTTGGACTTATGTATTATTACATGGCTTACTTGGGAATTTATGTGTTTAACGTGTGTTGTTCCAAATTGCCCCCCATTGCTGAGAACGGGGCTACTTGGTATGCTCGGGTCTACTTGGAACGGGATCTTACTGAGGACACTGAAAAAATGCTACAACAAAAATATTGGTACCCCTGAAAAATTCAGGATATTTTACCCTTATAAAACATGTTTTCATGGCACCGCAGTAGGAATTTAGCAGGAATTTTTAACTTTGAAAAAGGTATACCTTTTTTGTTCGAAAATGTGACTTGTACTGTTGGATGTAAATTGACACACATAAAACGTACATGGTCAATGTTTTGTTTACTGGAAAGTATAAGTCACGTGCTTTCAGAAAAATATAAATTTAGCTAAATTAGAAGGGAGAATAGTATAGTATAGGCTTAAACAAATGTTAGGTCAATTTTGTCCCATGTTGCCCCAGGTTCCCAAGTTGCCCCACCCCCTATATATTTTGAGGCAAACCGCCAACACGTTAAACAAAAGTGTGATCCACTCCCAAGCAGCAGCAAGGATTGTGCGTATGCAAACTGAAGCACCATTTGTGCCCTGTGTTAATATCTACAAGAACAAAAAGTGCTCCTTCGTCGCATGTAAAATACATATGAGTCTTCGTAGGCAGGTTGTACATAAGCAAAAACTAGCCTGTAAAATACATATGAGTTCCGTAGGGAGGTTGTAAATTAAGGAAAACAAGTTGCAACCGCTTAACATATGAGCCTGTCTGTCCTACAACGAGGCTCATATTGGCGTATATATGTCATAATACGAATAATTTGCAGATATATATTTTACTTTTATATAAATACACACTGCATAAAGCTTTTCATTACAAATTATCCTTCACATAGCTTTTTGATCAGTAATTATAGTGTGCATCTGCTCAATACGGTACGCCATGAGGCGCTCTGACTCACAGCCAAGTGGGAACGCATTCTGCGTGTGTATAATGTGAAAGTGTTTCGAGAATGCATTAGAGGTGTGCCATAGTGTTTCAGGAAACATCAGGTTGCATGTACAGTTCAGCTTGAGCAGTCGTAGTTCACTTCAGTCCATTTCTTCTGGGCCACAACGTCTATTCATTTTTCCGTAATGTGGATGAAGCTGAGGTTCTTTAACGAGGCTTTAATGTGAAATGCACTGTGACGCCAATCTGAGCCTCGTTGTAGGACAGGCTCATATGTTAAGCGGTTGCAACTTGTTTTCCTTAATTAACAACCTCCCTACGGAACTCATATGTATTTTACAGGCTAGTTTTTGCTTATGTACAACCTGCCTACGAAGACTCATATGTATTTTACATGCGACGAAGGAGCACTTTTTGTTCTTGTTTTCTATTATTTTATATATGTATGCTCATGAAGGTATGTATAGATATCTTTCAACAGTAGCAAGCAAGCCAACCACAGCACTCCACAACCACTTTGAGCATGCAGTTCTATGACAAATGTTGCTCAGCTCGCTCAGGGCTTTCATTTGGTACCAAATTTGACCACTTTTGAAAAATTTCATTTTTGACAGAAAATCGCCTAAGTCCCCACCCCACCCCACCACAGCACTCTACAGCCACTTTGAGCATGCAGTTCTATGACAAATGTTGCTCAGCTCGCTCAGGGCTTTCATTTGGTACCAAATTTGACCACTTTTGAAAAATTTCATTTTTGACAGAAAATCGCCTAAGTCCCCACCCCACCCCACCACAGCACTCTACAGCCACTTTGAGCATGCAGTTCTATGACAAAAGTTGCTCAGCTCGCTTAGCGCTTTCATTTGATACCAAATTTGACCACTTTTGAAAATTTTCATTTTTGACCCCATGACCTCCCACTGACCTGACCCTCCAGATGGCAAAGTGGAACCAGCACAGCAAGATGGGTGGGTCAGACGGCAAAACGGACACCGGGAATGAGCTGGGCGCACCAGAAAACCCCTATAGACAATGTTTTGTTAGGCTATGTACAGTCCTATATGGTGTTCCCGGAAGTCGGTACCGACCGGACCCTCCAGACGGCAAAGTGGAACCAGCACAGCAAAATGGGTGGGTCAGACGACATGACCCCTCAGACGGTCAAGTGGAACCAGCCCAGCAACTTGGGTTACTCGGGCAGCAAAACTGATAGTGGGAATCGATTCTCCGTCCCAAAAAACCTTTGTATGCAAAATTTGAGCCACCCATGTAGCAAAATAAGCGAAAAAATTAAGTTCAAAGTTCGACCCAAAATTCACCAACTTTGGCCGGCCAGTACCGAAAAATTACGCACGAAGACGGAAAATCATATAGCATTTGAACGACCCCGATATGTGTACTGTTTAACCATATAGTCAGTATTGCCCCATATATAGCCCAATCTGACTTATTAAGGCGCCTTTGAAGCATACTTTTTGGCCATGTTAGCGTTTTGGCCGACTTTGGCCCCCAGCCAAAAATTTTTTCCGGCCCTGGGAGGCATAAAAACTAGCTTATTTTCTTATTTTTGATTTGTACTACAAGAATATATATGGGTTTCATAGGCAAAAATTTTTCTATCTGTAGTTATTCAAGCTACAAAACCCCCTTATGAGACATCAAAAGCGAGAAACCGGAAAAAAACATCACTCTCGTATATAAGCGATTTTTGGCATAACTTTTTAACGGAAAGTGGTACGGGGATGAAACTTGGCAAATATACTAAACTCGACACGTACAATTTTTTGCGCACATAATCTGCGCAGCTTCTGCGCAGCCTTGTTTTACACTGTCATTCGACCATTTTCACTCATATTATAGGGGTCGCTACCGCGACCCCTATGATACGCGAAACCTGTGAAGTGAATGCTTAGTTCAGGGCATGCCGCAACATTTCTGTGCTGACATTTTTGTAAGTCAGAATTGTGCAAAAACCGACTTCATCCAACTTTGAAAATTTCTAGGAAATCGCTGAGCTAATAAATACCTCATATAGATATTAACACGCTACCTAGTCTGATATAAAGCTTGGCACCACTTGGAAAATTTGAAAATTTGACATTTCTAGACATACTCCATGCTGTCGAAGCATATAGCGAAGCATATCGATGTAAACATTTGCGCTGATTCCTCTCGAGTTGCGAAGACTGTTTGCCGACCTCTGTTTAGTATATAAAATTATAAATGGAAAAGTTATTATTCATCCCGAATCCATCTTTGTTTTTTTCGAATGAAAATAGAACCAGGGGCACTGTTGTCAGTTAAGGAAACACAGGTTCAGGACCAACTCTAGAAAGTACGCTTTTTGTAATAGAATTGTCGATCCTTGGAACTCTCTACCTGAATGCGTTGTTACTGCACTTTCTTTGGGCGCTTTTAAGCTAGGATTACATGAAACAAAGCTACTTTTAGCTAGAAATTTGAAACGATTCTCTGATTGTGTCTGAACTCGATAGTATCATATTCTGTTTTCGTTTGTGTAACGTACTATGTAACGTGTAATACTTGATCAGATTTTGTATTACTACTCCTCTGTCTTTGTTTCAGTATATATTTGTTGCTGATGGATTTTTGTCGTGCGCTTGTCCTTTTCAGTTGAAGTAATTTTTTCTTTTCTTTCTTTCTTTCTAACCAAAGCAAAACAAAAGCTTTAAAAAATTTATATTGATAAAATTTTACATGCTCATTGGCGTTCCAGGGGTGTACGTGGCGTATCCATGATTTTGAAACGAATGGGGAGGTCCGACCTGTGTTTTTTTCGTCGAAACTTTTTGCGAACTTTTGCGCAGTCCTCCAAAATTTTTTGCGGAACTCCGCAAAAATTGCGAAATTTTTTAGTTTTTGCAATGATAACTAATGAATTTTATAGATTGTTGTATTTGAACGCATTTTTAACATATAACGAATAGTATAACCAAGTTATATACAACTATTTTTCCAAAGTCGAAACATGTGTATATATATACGTGTGTTTTTGACAAAGTTACAGGTGGAAATGCGGGGGGGGGGGTCTGGGGGCGGCGCCCCCAGAAGCTGAGAAAATTTTGTGAAACTGTAAAAAATCCTTAATGGAAACACTCAAAATTTTGATTTCGGCAGCCAGAAAAACCAAAGCTGCCACAGGGAAAAATTAGTATAAAATTTGGTTTGGGAGCATTTATATATATACAACATTTTAAAATTAAAAGCAGATAGAAAGATTTCGGAAAAATAGTAAAAATAGAAAGAACAGAGCAATCATAATGAAGCACAACACCAAGATAAAAAACACGAATTTAAAAATGGGGGTCTGGGGGTGTCAGCCTCCAGCAAAAGCTAGATGTTTCCGGAAAATTCAAGCTTGAAAATCTATTTTTTCGAGCAATTTAGCAAAGATTTTGGGTTATTCTTTTCTTGTGCACTTTGGTGTCTAAACAGGTTATGTACATATGTATGTAAGTACGTATATACGTATATAACGTTGTATATCCACGATCCTGTTCAACAAATGCATACTTCAGAGTGGTTATAATCTTACTAGAGTGGTAACTATGTGTACGCGTGTACTTCTTCAGGTATTTTAGGGAATTAGTTTATGCGAAAAGAATTTTTTGGATAAGCTTTCACTACAAAGTATTCTACACATCTCGGACAAGAGTCCTATCATAAGACTGAAAGGTGTCTACAATACAAAAATACGCGCCGAAGGTGCGAAAATTTTTTGAAATTTTCTGGAAAAAGTACCGGAAACACGTGAATTTATTATCAGAAATAGCTGAAAATTTCTATTCGAGGCCAAAAATTTTTGCGGAACTTTACGCAGAGCTCCGAAAAAAGTTGCGGAATTTTCAAAAAAAGTGCGGAATTTCGCAGTTTTTTTCGCAAAAAAAACACAGGGTCCGACCCAAAAGGGGAGCGGGCCAGGCCTCAATTTTTTAAAATATGGCCAAATTTGCTCTAAAAATAGCTAAAAATTTGAAAACATTTTCGAAAAGCAGGATCCGGATTCCCTGGATACGTCCATGGTTATGTCTGCCATTGCCAGTTAGCATTGACCGGTTATGGCGACGATGTTTTTTTCAGGTTTCTCCTATTTGATGATTGTATTGTACACAGGGTATTTTTATACAGGGTGGGGGCGGCCCCCCCCCCCCCGAAATTGACCTCCCCCCCGAAAATGCCCCCCCCGGGATTTTGGTCTGCCCCCTTAATGAGGTCAACATTTTTTCCAAAAATTGCCAAATTTTCAAAAATTTTCCCGCTTCGCCGGAGATTTTTTCGTAAAAATGGCTATTTATACCTTAAATCCTGGCATTTTTGAGAACTTTTTGTGTTTCACCATGCAAAATACGCCAAAAAACCATTTTTGGCTCATTTTTGCAAAAAATCTTCCCCCCCCCGGGCCCGGGAAGCCCCCCCCCCCGGAAAAAAATCCCTAAAAAATACCCTGGTACATAATGTTCGCCGCTTTCACGTGAAGTGCAGCTGTGGGCCAACCTAAAGGGCTGATCTAGTAGTATATATATACCCTCTAAAGAATTTAAGAATCGCAACTTTTTTGAGCCGCAGCTGCGCCACAGTGAAGCAGTGGCGACGCAAAGTCGGCTCAGAGCGAAAAGTGACCATTTTTGTGGTCGTCGCTCAGGTCGAACGTTACGAGTTGGAGCTGATTTCTTTTTATATTCAGAAATTACATATATATATTGAATTAACTATAACGGTCCAGGTTGCGTTTCTCTATCTCTTCCCTAGTGACCACGGTGGCCCGTCAAAAATGGCGAAAATTCGAAAAATGAAAAATCGAAAGTTCACGCTATCTATTCAACTTTGAAAGCTCAAATCTTCCATACAGTGGTTTTCTGGTACGGAGAATCGATTTCTCCAGTCAGTTTTACCATCAGACCCACCCATCTTGCTGAGCTGATTCCACTTTGCCGTCGGGAGGGTCAAGTGAAGTCGGAAACCGCTTCCTGGAGGTTCATAGTAGGCTTTTACGTGGCCTCTCAAAACTTTATCTGTAGGGGTTTTCTGGTGCGCTCAGCTCATTCCCGGTAGCATTTTGCCGTCCGACGTACCTATTTTGCTGGTCTGGTTCCACTTTGTCGTTTGAAGGGTCAGTCGGGTGGGGGTTCAGGGTTTTTTATTTCGTTGTCGAACTTTAGGCCACATGGCCTCAACGACCAAAATATTTTAGGTCATCTCCCAAAAAACTTAGGCATGTAATTTTACAAATTTTTCGGTTGTGCGCAGCTGTTCGCATTATTGTGACAAAACCAAAACTTGAATGGTCTTCAGTAAGCATAGAGATGTTGTTGTTGTTGTTGTTGTTGTTTTCCTGGATCTTCTGGGAATTCCCAATATGACCAGAGAGGCTAGTCTAGCCTCCCCGCACCCCTTAGGAAGCATAGAGATGAATGTAACTAGCTGGCGCCAGCTGGAAATTTTTAGGAAGTATATATAC
>JASAND010030062.1:115000-126912 GCA_030248195.1 Trissonchulus latispiculum | reverse complement strand
AGGCTCATATGTTAAGCCGTTGCAACTTGTTTTCCTTAATTTACAACCTCAACGCCACTCATATGCATTTTACAGGCTAGTTTCCGTGTTTGTACAACCTGCCTGAGCGTACTCATATGTATTTTACATGCGACGAAGGAGCATTTTTGGTTCTTGTTAACCTTTAATTCTATGCAAAAATCCACTTTTCTGATAGTTTTAAGGTATACAATTTTCAACGTTTTTGCAGTGCAGCCACCTCACCGCAATTGGTATTCCGTTTAAATCTCATGCAGATTATATATACACATTTTTCGACAACTCAATTGAAAATTACAAAGACTTTGGTTTGGTTGCTGTATTGGATTGTTCGATCGTGGAATTCAGTGGGCAGAGCTGGTCCCTCGTTCACTTTAGGATGAGTTTGCCAACCGGTTCCAAACGGCAACATACTATTGACACTGATTTTAGCATTGACCCCCTGTCTTCGTGCGTTTTAAATTTTGATACGCATCTAATTTTATACGGCATTAATTGAAATTTTCAGAATAGCTTATACTTTTGCTGCATTAACAATAGAAGGTTTAGCCAAAGCAAAAACTTTCGATTTTAGCTTCATAAAATCGCTGTTGCTTTTTGGTTGCTCTGTCGACCATCTCCGATTTTGCTCATTTTCACACATTTTGTAGTCCCAATGGGTCCTCAAAACAAGACCAAAGCGTTTTGCGTAATATTGCTTCTATCGTGCTGTTGAGCCCTTCAAAGGTGACCTCGACATGTGTTAAACATAGGAAAATGAAAAAGTTAGGTTAAAAAGGTTGTGGCAGAAAAATTTTTCGCTGTATGCAAGATACAGCGCTACAACCTTGCTTTACATGTTTTCGACATATCAGAGAGTGCAAATAACCCTTGTGGTACAATTCTGTTGAGTGTCGGATTTTTGGCGATTTTTTAAAGTCAAAATTTTGTAAAATTGGTGTTGTTTGTACTACGAAAAACATCACCAGCGAAACATTTTCCCCTCTCCCGCACGATTGGCAAAAGCTACAGAACTCGCTTATAGATAGTTGCACTCTACACATACGCAGAATTCTTATGACAGTAGTTGCAAATTTCTTCCATTTGTAGTGCTCTCAGAAAACTTGCCACAAAATGTGCTAATTTTCCCAAAAATCATCATTTTGCACAATGTTTGTTTTGATTAAGTAAATTTGACTAAGTTTGAGGTATGAGCAGGTTCTGGTAGCGGGCCTTTTGCTGAAAGGTTGTATGCCGACCTCTTCTTTCCGGCCCGCAGCCCCTTCATGGTCAC
This sequence comes from Trissonchulus latispiculum, assembly GCA_030248195.1. Lineage (NCBI taxonomy): Eukaryota > Metazoa > Nematoda > Enoplea > Enoplida > Ironidae > Trissonchulus > Trissonchulus latispiculum. The sequence continues at coordinate 125,621 of JASAND010030062.1, read as the reverse complement.
GGCAGAGTTGTATGCGCCCAGCGGGTAGCCGCAGGGCGGGGCGTCCCGGGCCGAATTTTGCTAGCAGCACGGCACGCACGTGACGCTCTGGATTTTTGGATAGTTTGTTCAGCCAGTTTTGGGTTTCTAGAAATTTTGCATATACCAAATTATATTACTTTCTTGACTCCAAACGATTACTAAATATACATATAAATCAGTTTTTGGGTTGTTATGTGAGAAAATAAATCTGGTAAGTATCAATCCTCTGCCTTGCATAGCCAATGCGCAATGCGCGCTGTCCCTGTAAAGAAATTGTCTCACTTTGGCAGCGGTCATATACATTTTCACACAGTGTAGTGTATGAGTGTACGAACTAAAAATGACCATGCTTTGGTTTGTATTTGTCCATTTTGGCCCTTTGTGATGTGGAATCTTCGTCTGGGGTGTTAAAACTTTATATATATTTCTAAAGTTTGAGAATAGCCAAATTTAGGTATATTGTAGCACAGTAAGTGGGGGTCAGCAAATATGCTAAAATTTAAGTATATATACCGTAAAAAATTTAAACGCTTATTTAAAAATTCCATTTTCTACAGACCACTGCGTAAAATAGTCCTTTCAAACGATACCTACTGAATCGTGGGTGGTTCTCCCGATTCCGATATTTCACTGACGGAGAAAACTGAATTTTTAGGTGAATTTCGGAAATTCGTTTTTTGGCACATTACATAAAACCATGATAACTAGCACTGAAGGCTTTAGATTATTTAAGGTCAATTACAAAAGCATTGCACATTTTGATACTACCACCGGGCCCCAGTTCGGTCACGGCCACGGGCCTCTATGTGAAAGAGGCTCGGGCCCGGTCGGGCGTTTCGTCCCGGCCCGAGTTTTGACCATCGGGCCTCCCGTGTCGGCCCGATCCCGTTCAGGCCCGGTTACTGCATGTTGTAGCAATAAATAGACAGGCTTCTTATATTTTCGTTTAGCAAAATTGTACACCTGTTGTTATAAGAGAACACTAAGAGAACCATATTGTCGTTTAGTTATGAATATTGGCTTCGTACAGCGATGAATACATTAGTTTGTCAGTACATACATACATACATACACACACACACACACACACACACACATATATATATATACATATGTGTGTGTGTGTGTGTGTGTGTGTGTGTGTGTGTGTGTGTGTGTGTGTGTGTGTGTGTGTGTGTGTGTGTGTGTGTGTGTGTGTGTGTGTGTGTGTGTGTGTGTGTGTGTGTGTGTGTGTGTGTGTGTGTGTGTGTGTGTGTGTGTGTGTGCGTGTTTCTGTGTGTGTGTGTGTGTCACATTTCAGAAGTGCTCCTTCCGTATTATAATGCATCAGGTTAATTTTGAAAACCAGTTATAACCAGTTATAGTTGATATAAGAATAATGTAAGGCTATTTCTATCATTAGCTTAAGCACGCGATAATATATCTGTACTTTTGTCATTATATGCAGTCTAAAAATGGTGTGAGTGTGTCAGTATACATGTGTGTGTCATATTGCAAATAGGTAGTTTATAGGAAGCGTAAAAATTGGCAGGCATCCATTGTTCTACCGTAATACCTAACCGGTTTGAACCAGTTTTCACTTTGTTTCAATATGTTTGCAAATCTATTTTGTTGGATTGACGCCAACTCAAAAATTTATGCACATAATTGCACCACATATAATAGTTGAAGATGAGACGGAGTAAAAGCGAAAGATAGCTACAGAACAGGGATCGTCACTTCATCAGTTTTAGTTAAAGTTTTCGTGGCTACGACTTATACTGCGCCCGCAATGAATTTTCAAACAATTTCCTTTATGTCAGCTGGTTTTCCTTGTTTACACTGGTTCAGGCAAATCAGGGCACCAATATCAAAAGGAGCCAAACAGCAGCTGAAATAAGGACAATTGTTTGAAAAATTATTGCAGACGCAGTATAAGTCGCAGCCACCATAACTTCATATCTTTGGATTCAGCTCAGATTGACTTTTTTGATTGTGTTATTTTTATTCACTTTTGCTAGATCCGCTTTGCTGAAATTTTGCGTCAAAAAGTGGTATTTTTTAAAAAAATGTACTTTCAAATTTTGAAATACCACACATACGAGGTGAAAGTGGACGCCTAGGCGGTCCTAAAAATCTAACGGAAAATTGTTTCCATTGAACGAGTCCCGAGTAATAACCAGTCAAATTCGAAAACGCGGCAAGGATCAAAAGGAATTTGAAAACCCGAAACATTAGAATAACTCAAGCTGGTTTCAACCAAGTAAGCTGAAATTTGTTGTGTAGGACTTTCGGGCCAGGGCAAAATTTTCCTTGGCATATAAAAGCTGCACTCTTTGAAATCTCACAAAAAATTTCAAAGAATTTTTCACGTCAAGAAAATGAAGTAATCACATGCTAGCAGGTGGATCCCCTAATGGTACAGGCATTAATTATAAAGAGGTAATGAAAAACACCTACTGCAGTCACTAAAGCGAAGCCTTAGTCCGAAACAGGAAAGAGGGCCAATGGGCGCTCTGAGGGCTATTACCACAGGAGGACAAGGGGGAATTCCCCCCTCGGCGAAGTCGCCCACAAGGGGTCGCGAAATTGCTCCCACAAGGGGTAAGAAAATTGGCCACAAGGCGTAAGAAAATTGCCCAAAAAATAGGTTTTACGACTAAAATTTCTAAACATTTCGCCGGAATTTTTCACTTGAAATTACTAATTTTTGCTAAAAAACGTCCGAAAAACTTTTTTAGCTCAAAAATTTCTGTTTTTTGCTAAAAAATGGCAAAAATAGCTGAAAAATCGCTTTCAAAAATATCCCTAAGAAAAATCGCTCTCACAAGGGGTACCCAAATTTGCTTCCACAAGGGTCAGTGAAATTTGACCTCCCGTTCAGGTATGGCTATTACCCATAAAGACCTAGTCTCTTGAGCTCCTGCCTGTCCCAGAAGAACAGCCAGCTTTGCTCTGTCTAGCCCGCGTTTACTTAATTTTCTTGGCGTATATAAATGCTGATTCTTTCTCTACGGAGATCCACGGGCTAATGCAGTCCTCTCTGTGCCTAGCACAGTCAGAGAGGTTTTGATAAAACTTGTTCTGACTATGTTGCAGCACCAACCTTCTGGGACAACCAACCAGGAGCTCCAGAGACTAGTACTCTCTGGGTAAGAGCGCTCACAGCGCCCATTGGCTGTCTCCTGTTTCGTTTCTGTTTCTAAGGCTTAATGACTGCAGGCAGGTGTTTTGATTACTTGTTTATGAAAAATTTTTCATGAGAAGAAAGATCTCATAATTTCGCTTTCTATATTTTTGGTCAGACTTTAGTTTATAAATTTCATTGTTACTATTATCTTTGAAATGTAGGATTAGGCTGATTCGCGATTGTAAGCAGGGAAGCGGTACAAGTAAGGATCAGGGAACAACTGAACAGTTAAGAAATTTGCTGTGCTTTGAGTTTAAGAAATAATCCCTTTCTAACAGTTTCCATTTAAAGAAACAAGAGAACCAGAATTAAGAGTTAAAGGCACAGCAGGGGACATTAGTTTTAACAAACTTATATCAGTGATCGTCCCATGGCAAGCCAAAAAGTTTACTCTGAGCGGCAGCGAGAAGATATGCACTCGAGCGTTGTGGTGAGGAGGGATTTCAAGGTATTAGGTACTCAAAATTACAAGGTAAGGGAAAATGTTATAATGCTTTTTCAATTAATGATCAATAAAACTCGCGTTCTTAATAAAAAGGATCGTTCTTCTTTCATACACAAACTATATATTTGTTATAGACGAGAACTGTTTCTTTTGCTCTGTTTTTCAGCTCGCTTTGCTTGAATAATTTTCCCAGAGCCGCAAGTGAACCCGTGTCACTAGCGACCAAAAAATTATAATTCAACCCAAAAAGAGGTCACAGGTTCGAACTTGCTCTAAGTCAACAGCCAACAAATTCTCTGATGCCTCATTTCATGCTTCAATGTTATGCTAATTTTCTATTTTCCTTAGCTTTCATATTACATTTCGCAGGAATTTATTCTAATACCACAGCGCATTGAAGTTGACTGTGACAAATGATAATTATAATTCTGATATAAGTACAATAATTATGAAATTTTTTCGTTAAGAAAGTTTAACATTAGCTTTTTTGTACTTTTCTGTAATTATAGTTTTATTTCATATGATTTATTGATAAAATAAGGACTACAAAAAATTTAGATGTATTTCACATTTCTAACAATGCCTATAACGCTTTCGTCAATAATTCCGTAATTTATTTCTGAGTTTTCAAGCAAAAGGTGTCGGTGGAAATCCTTCTAAATGCGACTGGTCACGAAGTGTCGGCCGCGCTTGTTAAAAAACATTTGTTTTTATCACAAGCTTTTTCTAAAACCTTCATCAGTCAGTTAAGAAAGGTCTAAAAGTATCGCCAAATAAGTCATTACATTGGATAAAAGCAGTCTTGGTTATCTTAGTTAAATTTGATAAGATTTCACCAAATTACACACCGACGGCGGCTCGAGCCTTTCCCGTACTTGTTTTAAGGCCACCGCCCGCTCAGTGCCTTATTGGACAAGCGTCTAGCTTTGCTGATCGTATGTGCTTTTTAAGTAGCTGATTTGTGATGACAAAAATGACATGATTGCTGTTGTTGTTTTTAGACGTCGCCAATAAGAGATGAAAGCGTACGAAAGCGATTGTGATGGGATTTTGGCTAAAATTATAAAAAGTTTTTTATTGTTTGTTGTGTATCTATTATTGTAATCTCTGTACTATGATGGGAATATGTATCCTGGATGGGGCTATTACGATATATTCAATTCCTGAATACATTGTTTCAGTCAAACAAGATACAATAACAGTATTGGTATGTTTGCTGTTGATTTCCGTCATCTATATACTATTGGTTGCTGCTTTCGTTTTATTTTCATTGAAATATGCATACAGAGGTTGAAATAGTGTGTAGATTTACTGAATGTATCAAATACAATATGATTGTGTTAATTTATTTTGTTCCTTATCAATATTTTGTTACATTATAATTGTCCTATATACGCCATACGACTGTGCGTCTATTGTATTTTGTTCGTTTTTAACACCTTTGCTGTGTTTTTGTGTTTTGTTTTCGTTATATGTTCTGGTTAGTTTATCGTCTAGTACTCAGGACACAATAACTGGGTACATATGTTTGTGCTGTATTCTTCGTGTATTTTGTGTTCTTTGTTTTTTGTTGATTTTCAAGTGGCTGGGAAGGTTTTTTAACTGAATTTTGATAATTCGTAATATAGTTTTCCTATTGTTTATACCTACAGAAAAAAAGCATGAGCTGTGGAGCTTTTGGCTTTTTCAATATCTTTGTTTAGAGTCGATAAAATTAATTCAGAAATTGTTTTATTTTTAGACCACCTGAAAAAACCGTCAAAGATGTAATAAAGAACGATAATGAAAAACAACGCAGTCGGTGCTTGTCAATGAAGCAACAGACACTGATTGTTAGACAGAAGTCCATGCAAAATCATTTAAGGTGGTGGTATCGTTTGACGCACTGGCGCAGACTGAAAAATTTGTAATGGCAACCTATAGAGTTTACGTATTTAAAGCATTAAATGACCGAAAACTTGCATATTCTCAAAAAAATGTAGCTTTCGTTGTTGGGCGGTAACTCACAAATTGGAAAAAATAATATGAAATTTTGAACAAGGATTACTTTCGATTAAATTAAGTTAGAGAGCTGAAATTTCGCAAGCGAAGACAGGAATATCTTGCCGAGGGTCATTGGTTGGTTGGTCAGGATATTAGTTATTATTTAGCATGTCGAAAGAAAGCTTCTAAAAACGCATATTCATGCCATTTTTCAAAATTCAACAAGCGATATCTCAACTGTTCTAGACTCAAACAGAAATGCTAGGAAAAATGACCCTGCAATAAGTTTTGTCAATTCGTACGCCAAATTTGAAAACACAATATTAATCGATGTATGAGAAAACCTTGTTTAAAACATGAATTTCCTTCATTATTTAACGGTCAATGTAATTGGTACTTAGCTAAGTGCTGGCTTGCCATTACAAAGGCGCAGCAGTGACGATAAAGAATTGATGATCTTGTTATCGTAAAATAGTGAAATAAACTGGTTGGGGTGGAAGAAAACGAAAGGGGCGGAGATATTTGTTTCGATATATATTTACAGACGCTTTGGAAATTGGGGTTGGGACGAATAACGTTTTTTCATTTGATACCCCCCCCAGTTTCGCAATTTCGTTCCCCCGGCACTGTTCACACCAAGAGTACGTCAGAATGTTGCTATTATGGGTTGCTGCAAGCTGCATGATATCCACAGTCATTAAATATGCATGAATAAGTGACATTAAAAGAAACAAAATAATGGCAATTTCTGTTAATTTTAATTTTCCTAAAACGTAGCAGTAGATATATTTGCACGCTGTCCGCTTCACCGAAAGTAGTCTGGTTCGAGCTTAAAACCCAAAAACTTCTCCAAATTTTTTATTTTTTTGTTGTTTCTAGTCTGGTTTGTGTCTACGTATATTAATAATGGATAAAAAATTTAGAAAACCAATTAAAATTGAAAAACTCATCATAATCATTTTTCGTCAAATATGGAAGTTTGGTCAAAAAAAAAAAAATTTCAAACACGATTCAAAGAATTATCAGCATGACTGGGAACAGCAGTAAGCTCGTTAAGCCAAAATTTAGGTCATTGGGATTATTTGCTGTAAAGTTAGCCTTCAAAATACGGTAAACGATACCAGCTACCTTAAGGGAAAAGGTACAAAATCTGAAACATAAATAGATGTTGCTTGTGAAAAATAATTTTGTTTGTTTGTTTTTGTTAAAAAATACAAAATCATTTTTATTCTTAAAGAACTAAAGTCTGACCAAAAAATGTAGGGAGCGAAATTGTTTTGTTTATACTGAACTACCGGTACATTTTTGCTGCAGCAATGTATATATTTTCTGAACCGTCATGACAAGAACTTTCTTTTGGTTGAAAAAAATTTTTAAAAAAATTAACATTCATCAAAAGAAGCCGATTTTTTAAGTTTTGAAAGATCAGTAGAAGTCAGGAACTAGCCGTTCGGTGGAAAATTAGCCCGTGTCCCAAACATATTGAATCCCGAATATCAGCTGATTTCGTCAAAAATTACGATAGTTATTCAGTTTTTTCGATTTTCAAAATCCTTTGATCTTTGCCGCTTTTCCAACTTTGACTGGCTATTACCCGCGACTCACTCAATGCAAAAAAGTTTTAATTAGATTTTCAGGACCGCTTACGTGTCAGCTTTCATGTGATATATGTGGTTTTTCAAAATTTGAAAATCGTTTTTTTCGAAAAATACCACTTTTTGACCCAAAATTTCGACAACGCGAATCCAGCAAACGTGGGTAAAAATAATATTATCATAAAGTTTAATCTGAGCTGAATCCAACGATATAAAGTTTTCGTGGCTACGACTTATATTGCATTCGCAACGAATTTTTAAACAATTTCGCTTTTTAGCCGGTTTTTGGCTAGTTTACACTATTTGCGGCAAATCAATGCACACTAATAGCACAACTTGTCAGAAATCAGCTGAACTAGGAAATTGCTTAAAAATTCGTTGCTGGGGCAATTTAAGCCGTAGCCACAAAAACATTATATCGTTGGATTCAGCTCAGATTAAACTTTATGATAATATTATTTTTACCCACTTTTGCTGGATTCGCGTTATCGAAATTTTGGGTCAAAAAGTGATATTTTTCGAAAAAATCGATTTTCAAATTTTGAAAAACCACATATCTCACATGAAAGCTGACACGAAAGCGGTCCTGAAAATCTAATTAAAACTTTTGTGCATTGAGTGAGTCGCGAGTAATAGCCAGTCAAAGTTGGAAAAGCGGCAAAGATCAAAGGATTTTGAAAATCGAAAAAACTGAATAACTATCGCAATTTTTGACGAAATCAGGTGATATTCGGGATTCAATATGTTTGGGACATGGGCTAATTCCCACCGCCTAGCTCCTATTCCCCACCCATCTTTCACAATCAAAAAAAAAAATTCTCTTTTTTTGATTTAATTTTTTTTTTTTAAAATTTTTTCCACAAAAAAAAGTTTCCCCCATCGCGGCCAAAAAAAATATACATTGCTGCAGCAAAAATGTACCGGTAGTTCAGTATAAACAAAACAATTTCGCTCCCTACATTTTTTGGTCAGACTTTAGTTTATTTTTGCTTTAAGTCTACACGTTTGCCTTTTTAATTTTTTGTGTCGTAATTTTGTGGTATGCTTAACATTTAAAAATCTAACCTTTTTCCGAGTCTTATTCTAAATTTCGGAGTTTCTTTATATATCTACTTACATTTTACCATTTTCTTGAGCTTTCTTATTTAAAACATTAGAATTTCTAACCATTTACTTAACATTTTATCATTTTCCAGGAGCTTTATTTTAAAAATTAACCAAATTCGGTGTATTTTGTAGTGATTTTGACTGTGTTCTATGCATAATTTTGCCTTTTTCCATGTGATCTGATGTATAGTTTTATATGCTATGTCCGTATTTCGTTTGCTTTAATCATTTAACCAAAGTTATGTTTAAAAAGTTTTACTAAAATTGGGTTCATTCTTTTCTTGAAGTTCTTCTTTTCGCATTTTATTAACGGGTGTGATTGCGGGTTTTCTGTGTTTTGATTCGTATTTTTCGTAACCTGACGCAACGTCGGAAGATGCGTGACGCACCAGCCATGTCCCAATTTGTGTCCTTTACTGCCGCCACATTTTTATCAAAATTATTTTTACCTATGTCTTTTAGTTGTCCCAACGGTTCCTGTCCATAGTAGTACCTGTTCTTTGGTTTTTATAAAAATTTCTTGGCTAAATGTCAGTTTTGTTTCCCACTCCAGAGCGCCAAAGTAGTTCCCGAATTATATGCCCCCCATTCTGTTTAAGGCCTGCATGCGCGGTTGGGAGGATCTTCTCCAAAATTCTTATTTTAAGGGACTTTCTACTAATATTTTAACCAGTGTTTCGCGTTTTTAGTAACTCTAAGACTCCATTTTAACCCCCTCCTAATTTAATTTACTTTATTTTCATAAGTACCACGAGGGTACTTGGGGACTCTCCGTACCCTTTTGGTCCTTTTTATACATGCTTAAGCATGTTTGGGGTTACTTTGTAACTCCTTTAATTTAATTTAATACTTATATTTTACTTAAAGATTCCACAAACTTACTCCTACTTACACGCGAAACACTGGGATTAAATTCATTTCATTACCTATTCCTCTAAATTATTTTATTAATTATCTTTCGTCTTTCTAATTTTGCAGGAGATCCGCAGGGAACTGAGTTAGCGATGCGAGGCTAGGCCCCCCACCCACCCAGCCGGAGATGGCGCACTCTAAGTTTAGCGGGAGGCTACCTCCGTACCCTAGTTTGAAGAGACCTAGACGAAGCTGACATTCCGGTTCTTCTTTTGAGTAGTTTGGTTTTTCTGGTAATACAGGTACGAGATCCCCGCCGCTGCGGCTGGAGGATCATGGGTCGCCCATTCACGCACCGTCCCGTGGCATTAATATGGCAGTTGTCCATGCGTGTTTTTATGGCTGGTCTTCACAAGTCTTTTGACGCCATGTCATTTTTATTATGTTTTCTATTTAGTCAAGTTTAGTCTAGCTTTGTATTCTTGTAATCCTTTCTCGTGTTTTGTTTTACTTATGTACTGAGACCCATTTACCAAAATTCAGTCAAAAATTTTCACTTTTGGGTAAATTTCTTCCTTCTTTTTGGTTTATGTGTCCCTCGCAGGAGCTCGGGCGGTAAGCCCTGGGGAGATGTAATGTGTGAGTGTGATGTGTGTAATTTTAGTGAGTTTATTTTAAGGTGAAATTTTGGTGAGAATGATAATTTTGGTGTGAAATATGTTTTGTGTGAAAATGTGTAAATTTGTGTTGAAATTGGTGTGAATGTGATTATTTTCTATGTCAAAATATGTGGGGTTTTATTCAGCCCACTTAGCGACTAGGTGGCGCTGTTTGTCCTTTGAAGTTTCTCTGGATGCTCGCTGAGCATCCAGTTTGCAAAGGGGGTCTCAAAACTAGCCAATCAAAATCTATCAGGCGTCTTTCTCAGCCTTCACTTCAAAACCAGTCAGTCTAGTTTCTTTTCAGTCTAGCGTGCGGTCGGTTTAACTTTAGCTCCCTGCCCTGTGATTTCTTTAGTGTGTGCCTTCAAAATTTGGACTTCAGCGCTGGGTAATTGTAAGTTATCGATTTTTCTTCTTGGCTATTTCAGACTCCGAGGCGACCTCGTGGGTCGACCTAAATTTATTAACAGTACTTTATTGAGCTTTATTCTCTTTCTAATTTAATTCTCTAATGTGGCCGTTTATTCTAGAAAGAAGGTTTTTAGTAGGTTATTCCAAGTAATTTAGTGTAGCCGCGACGGCTTAGGGACTTATCTTTGAGACATTAGTTTTCGTTGAAGGGTTAAGATAATTTGTGGGGTTTAATTTGTTTATGTAGAATGTGTTTGTAATTGCCACGAAATTTTGTTTATGCCATACTTTTGTGCTACTATTTTTCGTAGAGTATGTCTGTCTGAAATTTTTCTGTTCTGTGAGTTTTGTTAACGAATATTTTATTGCTGAAGAT